>JAUJPP010000004.1:435336-461471 GCA_030562195.1 Nipponacmea schrenckii | reverse complement strand
AAATGTCAATAAAGAATTAGATAACGTTTGTATAGATAACTCTAAAACATCAAATATACTATTATAGAGCAACATCAGTTCAAAATAACCAATTTCAGGTTGAAGACCTTGAGTAATGGAATTCATAATAATTAAAATTTTGTCATTTAAAGAACGGGTCGAATTTATTAACTTATTTATAGCTTGACGATTAATTTTGATATCACGATTATTCATAACCAAAATTGATAAGCTTTCCTGAAGAATATGAATAATTCTTTGCTGAGATCGTTTTAAAACGTTTACATATTTTTGAATGCGATTTACGTCATCTTGTGAGGCGGTGCCAAACAATGAGGACAATACTCCCCCCAAGGGTAACAATGATCGTTTAGCACGATTTATTGTTAAAGACGAATTTTTCGAGGGTTTAGTGACTAACTTATGTAAGTTTGAAAAGGTTTCTTGTAATTTAGCTACATAAGATTCTGATTGAATTAAACGACGCGAAAAAACGGACTGCAAAGATCCATGAACGCGGCGTAATTCATCAAAAAAATTTACTTCCTGTTTATAAAACGATTTTGAAAAAAGATTTTTTATAATTTTAGGCATACGACCAACACGAATATGTGTGTGGGACAAATCCAACAATTGTAAAGATCGTTTCATGCGTTGCAAATTAAGTGCTACTTCCGAAATCTGGGTATCAAAAAAGGATAAATCATAGTGAAAATTTATAATCCAAGTTGAATAACTCGCGTAGTATTTGTTTATGTGTACAAACTTTATTCCTTCGGGTGATAAAGAGGGTTGGCTGCTGGACACCGTTAAAATCAATATGCTAACTACTAACAAAATCATCGTTCGACCTATAATTACAAATAAAAAAAAATATTCAAATGACTTCATAATAAAACATAATAATCTGAAGGAGAAATATATACGCATATATTCTACCTTCGTTTCAATTTTCCCAGAAACTAAAATACATATTCTACGTCCTGAATATATTTTTGTTTTCTTTTCTTCTTTAATCAAGTTTCAATTTCATTTTCATGAAATTCATCTCTTCGAAGCCTGCAGGACTTTCATTTGGAAGAAAGGTCGCTAAGGGCATTTCGTCCTCACTCGACCATTCTTTTTCTTCTTCGTACAGCACAGGTTCAGCGATAGGAAGAGAATCATGAACTACGAATTGCTCATCGTTTTCCTCTTCGCTATCATCGGATGACAAGCGAGACACACCCATCCTTGTTGGTGCCGCTTCCAATTCATCCTCTGAACCGTCTGTACAAGATTTCGGTATTGGGAACCCCGAGTTAACCTTGGCCTTTCGCACTGGTTGAACTCGTGTCCCACCTGATCGGGGAATATTTTCTGGTAGAGAGTTCTTTATTTCTCTTTTCTCATCCCAAGTATCGTCAGGGTAAGCCAAACGTAAATTTTGACCATGAACTAAACGGGTTTTTCCTGTAATCTGATTTCGTATCCGAAAATTGACAGGCGATGTTTGCTCAATAATTCTAAAATGTGGTTGCCAACGTAAATGAAATTTAGATGATTTTCCCGGTGTAATGGCCGGATTATAATAAAAAACAGGATCACCTATTTCGAATTTAGCTTCAGTTGCCTTTTGATCATAATAATGTTTGTTTCTTAACCGTGACTGTTCTGTGTTTAATTTTAATGTTTGAAAGGCAACGTTCTGTTTTTGCAAAATACTTGGAAGGTAATCATCGCCTGTATAACGAAACTTTGGTCCTAAAACACAATCAAATGGAATTAAGGGATCCCTCCCATAAACAATAAAATATGGAGAATATTTTGTCGTTTCATTAACTGAGGTTCGATAACTAAACAGAATGCCCGGAACAAAGGTATCCCAATCATTATGTAAAGTATTTACATATTTCGCTAAACAACTGTTCAAATATCGGTGAAATCGTTCAGTACACCCGTTTGTTTGAGGATGATAAGGACTCGTTTTTAAATGCCTAATATTCATAGATTTCGTTAAATGACTAATGACTTCAGAACAAAATTCTGAACCCCTATCTGAAAGTAAGGTTTTAGGACAACCAAAACGAGGAATGAAATCCTCCAATAATACTTTTGCTACCTCAAGTGTACCTTTAGTAGGAACAGAATATACTTCAGGCCATCCTGAGAAAAGGTCAGAAATTGTGATTAAATATTTATTTCCACGTGGGGTTTCTGGATATGGTCCGCATATATCAATACCGACAAATTCAAACGGAAACTCTGGCTGTGGCATCTGCTGTAATGGTAATTTTTTTCGTTTAAGATTTTTCATACTGCATTTATTGCACCGCTGGACATGTAACACAACATCTTTATACATGCCTTGCCAAAAATAACGAGTTCTTAGTCGTTCATACATTTTGTCTATACTAGAATGAGAACTAAAAGTGTTTTCATGAAAATGTTTTAAAAGGTCCGATTGTAAAGCTTTTGGTATGAACAATTGTAATCTTGGATTTGGATCAATTCTTGTTGGTTTTGAAATATGAAAAATTAGATTTGTGGCCAAAACATATTCCTCAGTTTCTTTATTTAGCACTCCATCTTTTAATTGTTTATAAAGAGATCGTAAATTAGGGTCTTCTTTTTGTAATTTTTTAACATCAAAATTATCAAGTGCACCGTCGTCAGACTCATTGTCACTGACATTGTCATCGTCGATGTCATCGACGCTATCTATATCCATATCAATTAACTTATCAGTATCAATGACAGCTAACTCCATATCGACTTCATCTTTGTGATATGGAATATTATCGTAATTTATCCTACTTAACATATCTGCTCTGGAGTTGTTTTTGCCACTCGTATATTGAATATCACAGTTCATCTCATCTAGAATTATTGCCCATTTTTGAATTCTATAATTTTTCATTTCTGAAGAGAATAGATATCTTAAAGGTTTATGATCTGTATAAATGGTAAATTTGGCTCCTAATAAATAAGGACGTAATTTAATTACACAATAAATTATACCATAACCCTCCCGTTCAATAGTAGGCCATTTTTGCTGCCCTGGAGATAATTGATGAGAAATGTATTGTATTACGCGTTCACCTTCTGGGAACACCTGAGTTAATATACCCCCAATGGCATACCCTGATGCATCGGTATACAATCTATACGGTTTCTCAGGATCGGGGAATGCCAAAATTGGTGCTGTCAACAATTTTTGTCTCAAAAGTTCAAATGCTTCCTGAGTTTTAGAATCCCAAACAAACTTAGCATTCTTTTTAGTCAAAGCAATAAGCGGATAGGCAATTTCAGAGAAATTTTTAATAAATTTTCGGTAATAGCTGAGACAACCTATGTAGGCCCTGATCCCTTTTATATCTTTTGGAGGCTGCATTTTCGTTATAGCTTCTAATTTTTCTGGATTAGGTGCTATGCCATGCTTAGATATGATATGACCCAAATATTTTATTTCTGGTTTTAAAAATTCGCACTTTGATGGTTTCAACTTTAAACCTGCTTTTTCTAATCTGTTAAACACTTCCTCAAGATGCAAAATATGTTCTTCGAAGGTCTTTGAATGTATTATTATGTCATCTATAAAAACCTTCACATACTTATTAAGCAAGCCAGACATAACCTTGTCCATTAAGCTTTGAAAGATACTCGGTGCAGTTGAAATGCCAAAAGGTAATCTGTTAAATTCATAAAGCCCCATGAAACTAGTAAAAGCAGTTTTACTTTTTGATGCTTCTACTAACTCTATCTGCCAAAAACCATTTTTAAGATCTAAGCATGAGAAAAAATTTGAACCAGACAAAGAATTTATCAAATCTTCCATATGTGGTAATGGATAACTGTTTTGTCTAAGTTGTTCGTTTAATTTTCTATAATCAACACAGAAACGAAACGAATGATCAGGCTTCGGTATTAATACGACAGGGAATGAATAGTCACTGTCTGAAGGTCGTATTATGCCAGCTGATAACATTTTCTTAACTTCATCTTCTATGACATGTCTTTTAGTAATAGGTACCCTATATTGTTTAAGTCGTACTGGATGAGCATCTCCTGTGTTAAGCTTAGCCTTAACTATATTAGTCCTACCTAAATGTATGTCATCTGTAACCAATAGTTCAGAGTGTTTATTTAAAAGTTTTAAAATTCTAAGTTTCTTATGTAAACTAACATGACTTAAGTTAACCAGTTTATCAAAATCAACATCTGAACTTTTATCATTATCTTTATATAAATTCTTATCAGTAACCAGAGTTTCCAGATTTAAAATTGATTTCGTATCAATGACCTCAGCGATAGCAACCTCCTGACCTTTATGTATGTGATAATTTACGCCTGTCTCATTAACCACTTCGAGAATGATAACATTATCAGTTACCTTATACACTGAACTTGTCATTATCAAGTTTCTGTATACATGACTTATCAAGTTCATTAAACAAATCGTTATCAATTACGCTTACGTCAGCTCCAGAATCTACTAAACTTTTAATATTATTGAAATTTCCTATACTTATATTACAAAACAAAATTCCTAATTTATTAAATTGTGGGTGTTCTAAATTCTTTTCTAGATCCAAATCACCCCCACCCTGTTTGGATCTATCTAGTTTTCCACCCGTCTCCTACAGTCCCTAGCCATATGACCTGGGGTATTGCACGTCTTACAAATGGGACGTCCATCTGGCGTCCATTGAAAATTATGTACATTTCTTTGAGCCTGTGGGTTTCTTTTAATTTTTTTAGATTTTGTATTATCCAATACCTTTTCATTTAGCGCCAGAAGACGGTCAAATTTCTCCGTCAAGTCGTCCGTTTTCTTTTCTAATGATTTAAATGGGGTAACTACGGCTGCATCTACTTCCATTGGCTCTTCCATTCGTCGACGTAAATGAAAAGCACGAGCCGCCTGTTGCTCAAGCGTGGCCTTTTTCACCGCTTGATCTAATGTTTTTGGTGATTCCTTAATTAAGCGGTGGACAATTTTGTCCTCTTTCAACCCATCGATAAAAATGTCTACTAGCATTGATTGCACTATTGAATTCATTTGTTCTTGAGGAGTATATACCTCCTCTGTTAAGCTTTTAATTCTATCTGCAAAAGTCTGAACAGTTTCATTTGATTTCTGTTTGGTTCTTTTTAATTTTTGTAACGAATATTTGGCGTCCAGCACGTCACCAAACCTTTCTTTTAAAACAATTTTTAGATTATCCCAAGTTACATGTGGGTTGTTTCTTAAATATCGAGTAATGAATTCACCCGCAATGCCTGAAGATCTCTGTAAGGTTAAAGTGCGCATTCTCGCGTCGTCCGCATCAACCAAAACCTTTGCCTTTTCCAACTCTTTCAACCACTCGGAAAATAATTTAAAATCATCCCCGGAAAAAGTTTTAAAGTTTGTTTGAAATGACTGTGCTCTTAATTCTAATTTAATGTCATTCAAATTATGAGTCAAATCAGAAGAAATGGCTTGGGTACCAGACGCTTCTAGTGCCCTTATTGATTGCTCATATCTTTCCTGCATAGTTTCCTGAAAAACTTGATTTTGTCTTGCTAGTTCCGAACCTAACTCTTCGAATTGCTGTTGTATTGACCTATCCATTGTTAAATAAATCGATTCAAACTAATAATAACAACAACAACAAAAAAAAAATATAACAAAACCCTGAATGACACTGATAATAGGATATATTACCGTACTGATTTAGATCCTTGTCTAAAGCATGCACAAAAACACCGAAAAACAAAAGTGACTTACCCCTTTGATGCTGAGATGATCTTCTTAAAATTCACATCCCGGACAAGCCCCCAAAAATTTGTTAGTTGTAACAAAGTTGTTCTTTTTCTATTGGTTTATTAACAGGTTCAATGGTAATCTCTCTCTCTCTCTCTCACCTAACACTACACACGTTCTTGTAGCTTCTAGTGTAAACCTAAAATTCCCGATGATTTCCCCCAGTCTTACTCCCAATTTTATATTATTTCCTATCTTTGTTGTTGTACAAAGATTAATCCTACTTAATGCCAAATAAAATACTTTTAACGTAATTAACTGAATTTAGAATGAATTGATTGGTTTTAAATTAAGTGATATATAATAGTGTCCAAATTTTACAAGTCAATGTAAAGATAAAATGATAACCTGAATTCAAAGTTTATAGTATACCGCTAATCGACAACTGACCAAGAGATAACATCGTTCAAATTTGATAAGAGAGAGAGATTCAAGAAGTCAAGAATACATATCAATATAATATAATAATAATAATAATAATAAAATTAATTAAAGCAAAATATAAGTATCTTTTCTGCAGACTTTGTTACACTTCTGCATTTCTTTATAACTGATTATTTACATCTAGTACACGGAAACATCTAGTGAGCGGATTGTCAATCATGTATCACGTGGTCCTAACCCTTCTGTCAATCATGTATCACGTGGTCCTAACCCATCTGTCAATCAAAGGATCACAATATATGAACAGCCAATGAAATGTGTTATAAGTTCATTTCACAACTAGGTAAGTAAAATAATAATAATAATAATAATAATAATAAGATAAAGATTTTCTTGTAATAACCTGATAAACAGAAACAGTGCAACTTCATATTTCATTCCAGAAATTTAAAATACGCATAGGAAATAAATCTTTCTCTAATTCTGCTTTCTTATGAAATAGTCTCATAGTTTAATAGTCAAACAGAACCTACCAGTCCGCTCACTCGGTGTTGAAGTCCCCTCACTAGATGTTAGTCAATATAAGACTAGAAAATCAAAATGAAATATGATATTGGGTGAATTTTGACATTTTCCTTACTTTTCTGTTAAAGAGATAATAGGCGTTAGAATACACTCGTCCTACGGCTTATATTTGTGTTTCATATTGACTATTGGTTAAATAACTATGCATCCCACACTTTACCAAAGTTTAAAAAGCCACAATAAAAATATATTCGGAATTTTAAAAAAAAGTGAGCCAGCGACGATTCCATTCAGTTTGAGAATAAAAGCGTCTGGTAAATCAACGCTAAAACATCATTGTGCAATTCAACAGTAGGGGTCAAGGACGCGTGAAAACCCACATGTTACATATTACTAATTTTTATTTCCTCGCACCGATCGGGATTCGAACCCACGGCACCTAGTCGACGACAGTCCAACTCGCTAACCACTGAGCCATTCACCACGCAGGATTATGTCAATGAAGCCGAATCACAATTAAGTAACCGTGAATATTACACTCCTTTAGACAATCTGATTTACATGGAAACTACCAAATTAATAACAAATATTTTGAAAGATTTACTTGATAAAGACTACCTTAAACCAAAGCAATTTGATTATCTGAAGCCCGACAAAGAGCCCCGTCAAAGACATTTGTACACCATTCCGAAAATCCACAAAAATCCCGAAAATGAGTGGTTTTCACCCAATAAAATTCCCAAAGGACGACCAATAATATCTGACTGTGCAAGTGGTCTCAGAATATATAGATCACTTTTTACTGCCACTAGCTTCAACACATCCTGCCTATATCAAAGACACAAACGACTTTGTTGAGAAGATAAAAACGCTTAAAATCCCAGCAGATGCCTTATTAGTTTCTTTAGACGTTCAAAGCATGTATACTAGAATTGACAATGAGTCTGGATTGCGCGCTGTAAAGCAAGCATTCGAGCGGAAGCCCGATCCTGATAGACCGGATAAAGAAATCCTAGAACTGTTAGAAATTTGTTTGAAACGAAATGACTTTATTTTTAATGAAAGAACTTATCTTCAGGCTCCAGGAACTGCCATGGGAAAACGATTTGCCCCCTCCTATGCAAATATTTTCATGGCAGAATGGGAAAGAGAGGTATCACTTCTCTGCCCCAGACTACCATTTGTTTTATGTACGATTCCTTGATGATATTTTCTTAATTTGGACTCATACGATTGACGAATTTTGGGAATATTTTAATATTCTCAATAACCACCACCCATCTATAAAATTAACCTCCAATATTAGCGAAAACCAATTTTCATGAAACCAATCAATTAGATATTTAAGTTTTTTTTAAGCCCACCGACACTCACCAACTTTTATTCAAATCGTCTTTTCATCCGAAACATACTTTTTCTGGCATTATTAAGTCACAAATCTTGAGATTTCACCGAATTTGTACGCGTAAAGAGGACTTCGAGGATCGAGGAAGCTTGTTCTATTGTCTATCAAAAACTACGCGAACTTGGCTACTCAAGAAGATTCATGAGAAGTATCAAAGATCCACATTAGCTGAAATCTCAGCTAAAAACGACTCGAACCTTTTACCATTACCAAATTCTTCTGTTCATCCATGTTATACAACCCGCTGTCAAACATGTCCCTTTATTTTTAAAAAATACACTTACAGGTGCAATTTTTTAAGTTAATGACAAACTTAATTGTACCAGCAGTAACATCATTTATCTTATCTCCTGTACAAGATGTAGCCAACAATACGTCGGCGAGACAATGAATTCGTTAAGGGTTCGCTTTAATCATCACCGATCTGACATCAACCTCCAAAAAAAAATCCCCCAGTGGACCGGGGTTAAGAATAGGTCCACCGTCCCCCATTGCGTGTCGTAAAAGGCGACTGAATTGGGGCTCCTCGTTTGCCGTGAGGTGCGACCCGTGTCGGTTTTGAATGGACTCCTGGTGGTTGAGGGTAACATACTTCCCTATACATCACTTTGGGCCAGGGGATTCCTAGACGGGTGGCCAGTGTGGCCCACACTGGTCAATCGGCTTGTCGTGTTGAGCCTATGAGTCGGTGGTCAGAACAGATAAAACTTTCTAATCACAGATTATATCATTATCCTCCAATTCAATTCACCGACTCAGAAGCAGGGGCTTGGGCCAATTGGGTAAAAATAAAATAAAAGTTCGGAATTTATTTGCTCCATCCAGAACTTTTATTCCCTTTTTTATCTGAGTATATCTCCCGATTACCCCTAGGGCGCTGGCGCTGGAGTCCCGCGCCGAGCCTGCGCGGAGGTCGTGGTCCGTGGTGGTCGGGGGTCTCGGGAGATGAATCTTCTACATGTTCTCCATGGCTACATTAACCCCCCCAAAAAAAACCAATAAACGTAGGCTAACCGAGGCAGAATTTGTTGAATCATCTAGCTCGTCTAGTGATTCCTGGCCTCGGTTTCTTGTCATCAATAGTAGTAACCCTGAGAGGTCTTTAGCATCATTATCACCATTTGCTATTGCCAAAGGAATAGCTGGTTTAGCTAGTGAACCTAAATCGATAAAAAAAACTTCGTAACGGGTCTTTATTGATCGAATGTCACCGAAAAATTCATTCTGAATTATTATTAAAATCAACATCTTTGGTAAATATTCCCATAAGTGTATCTCCACATTCTTCTTTGAACTCCTCGAAGGGTGTCGTTCGACACCCCGATCTAAGTGGATGTTCTTCAGAGGAAATGATGGAAGAATTAAAAGACATTGGCGTCACGAACGTAGATCGTATTTCTATCCGTCGTGATGGCCAAATGATATCAACTAATACATTCATACTTCTTTTTAATAGACCTGATATACCATCAGAAATAAAAGTAGGTTATCTCAATATTAAAGTTTCACCATTCATACCGAACCCTCTCAGGTGTTACAATTGTCAGCGCTTCGGGCACGGAACTCGGACTTGCAAAAGTTCGTTGCGATGTGCACGTTGTGGCAAGTCCGGGCACGACAGCAAGGATTGTAGTGATAGACTTTCACTACAGTATGCTATTAAAATAGCATCTTTGCCATACCATCCGGCTCACCGCCCCGTATTTAGTCCTTATTTTGAGCATTTGTACGAGGCAAAGCCTCGTGCAATTTCTTCTTTTGGAGTCCGCATTCAACCACTTTTGTCAGCGGCTGGTATAAGCCACGACAATATTGCGGACTTCATAATGACCACAATTCCACCTTGGTCAATTGCTCCATTTCAGATAGACTTTAGTCTATCAAGCAATAAGAAGTCACAGACAAGCTCGATCGTCTTCAAGTCGAAATTTCTTGAATTAAGGGCTAAATATGGGGATTATGCTCCTTTCTATACAGATGGGTCCAAGGATGGTGATAAGGTGGCAGCTGCAACAGTGACACCATCCGAAGTCCTGTCTGTATCTCTTCCACCAGCAGCCTCTATTTTTACTGCAGAACTCGTTGCCATTTTACAGGCACTCGAGTTCTTTCAGTCCTCATTATCCTTAAAAAAATGTATTATCTATTCTGATTCTCTGTCTGCATTACAAGCTATTCATAACATCCAGCTTGTGCACCCAATAATCGGAGATATTTACAAGCTCTCTTTGCCAAAAAAGGACATTGTCCTTTGTTGGCTTCCCAGTCACATGGACATACGGGGAAATGACAAGGCAGATGCCGCGGCTAAGGCTGCTTTGTCACTGCCTGTCTCCCCCTTGTCTTTGCCTTACACCGACTTTAAGTCGGTGATAAGGACTTTTATTTTGCAACGATGGCAGCAAAAATGGGATGCTGCAGATACAAACAAACTTCATGCCATTAAGCCTCTTTTGGGGGATTGGCCATCCCATTATTGTGCCAACAGGAGAAATGAAGTTGTTTTGTGTCGCTCTCGTCTTGGACATACTCACCTTACCAACTGTTACCTGCTCAAGCGAGAGCCTCAACCAGTCTGTGAGCATTGCCAGGTTCGCCTGACAGTGAAACACATTCTGATTGAGTGCACGCATCTCAAACCTATAAGATCTCAGCACTACCGTGCTAGATCCTTGTTCCATCTGTTTGCGCAACCTTCTCTTTATGAGAAGGTCGTCGCGTTTTTAAAACAGACCAATCTGTATTATAAATTTTAAAATATATTTGTGTTATAGTTTTGTTTTTGCTATTTTGTTTTTAGCCCATATTGGGTTACAACCATTCTGTGATATAGTTTTTAGCATTGTTTTGTTGCCCTTTTTGGGGTTTCTGTGATAATTTTTATTTTAATGTATTGATTTTCTAGTTTTAATTTTTGTTTTTATTTTAAATCGTATTCAAGTGCTATATAGCCCGTTTTGGTGCTGATGCACTTTAATACATTTCATTTCATTTCATTTCCAAAAAAACCCAAAGAAAACAGCATCTAAACACTTTAACCAATCCAATCATCAATTAACAGACCTAAACATTTTTCCAATAGAACAGATATATGAACAACCTGGTATGAATACTAAGAAAGTTCGATTAATTCGTGAAAACTTTTGGATTAACAAATTACAAACCATGCAACCGTTCGGCATGAATATCCAAGTAGACTTTCAGATTATACCCTTGGTTATTCAATACAATAGTACCGCTGGTCAGGTTTCTCGTATAATTATCCACCTCTACAAACAATTGCATGAAAAATTCCCAACAGTTTTTACAAACGATTTAGTTGTCGCCTATACCCGAAATGATATCTTAGTCCGTGGTAGATTACCTCCCCTTCCTTAGATTCATTTCTTTTCTCCTTATTTCTGATGTAACCACTATCTATAGAGTGCCTTTCCTCGTCATTATCTTCAACATGCTTTAAGGCTATGTCCCTTTTCTCCCTTTTTTCCATTAAACTTTTCAGTTTCACAAGTAAAAAACATTTATTATAATTTCCATTGATATTAATGTTCCTGTGGGAACCAGTAGTATTTTTTTACATTTCAGATTATAAAGATTATAGATGATTACTTGAACTTTTCATTCCATATATTTTTGCACAACTGCACATACGATACTCTTATCACTGGAGGTAATGCCTACATGCCTGTGCCTGCCTGTGCTTTCGTAGCATTGCTTAACCGCAATGTTACAACCTACAATCCCTAACTGCTTAATTACTATTCCTTCATTTGAACGTCATTTTCAACATTTGTTCGCCAAAATCAACATTTGTTTGCTAAAAATCATTATTTGTAAATTTATATATTGTATAAGCATAATTCTACTTTATTAAACTATTAAATAAATATAAATACAAGTTCTATTTAACATTTCTTCAGCAACAAATCACAAGTAACTAATATTCATATACAAATCTTGCCTAACAAATCTTGCCCAGCAAATCTTGCCCAACAAATCTTGCCCAACAAATCTTGCCTAAGGCGGGCCTCCCACGATCAAGAAATGTTGTCAAGTTTATTGAGCAAGATCTTGTCGGGCAACTCCCACGGCCTCAAGAAATTTCATGACAAGACGCCAGCAAGTTTTTGGCAAGTATTGCCCAAGTTTCTTGGCCAGAAAACTTGGGCAATTTCTTGCCGAAATCTTGCGACGCGACTCACATGATCAAGAGTATTTTCTATTGACTCAATATTTTTTTCGTACACCATCAAGTTGACAAGTTTTCATTCACAATCCTACTTGTCGCTGAGATGGTACGGTCTGCAGATTTTTTCCGGCGACGCCGAGCTGCCGCTGCAATCGTCGTTGTTTGTGCTGGTCCGAAAAGGAAAAAGTTGAAACCACGCAAGTGGTGGGTACGTCCATGGCTTGGGCGACGGATTAGGCATGGGGCATACAACGCCCTGATGGGAGAATTAGTGCTGGAAGATCCACTCGAGCTCAGAAAATTCCTGAGGATTACAGCTGAGGATATGGAGATAATCCTGCAACATATCGGTCCTGATATATCGAAGATGGATACAAATATGAGATCGGCCATTCCCGCGAAAGAGCGTCTGGCACTGACATTACGATTCCTCGCATCAGGTTAGTAGGTGTTCAGTTGTCAGTCCCTGGTCCCTTGGTTTTTTACCGTAAAACCCCCGTCCCATTGGCCCCCATTCCCCGTCCCCAGAAGCATAATACCAATCAACAGCTAATTTTGTGTTTCAGGCGATACGTACGAGAGTATGGCGTACCTATTCCGAATCGCGCCCAATACGATATCTAAAATTATACCAGAGGTCTGTTCGGCGATCTACAAGCATCTGAAGGACGAAATTAAGGTAAGTTTCCATGTACAGATTAGAATTTGTGAGACGTTTTTCTTATGCGTCGAAAATGCTTAACCCTTTAGGGACGATGGACTAGTAACTGTGCTGACGTCATGATGTTGCCAGATGAAATTTCAAGAAGGGTCTGGCGCGCCAAACCTGATTCATCAAATGTCATCTGGCAACCCTGATCATGACGTCAGTACACGGTATAAGTCATCCGTCCTGAAGGGGTTAAACATTTTTCGGTTTGGAAAAAACTATACCTTTAATTGAATTAGTCAAAAGTTATATTTTTGTATTCTGCAGAAAACATATCAATTCAATTCCTGCCGAAAACTTTGGCAGGTTGCGTTTGAAAATAGTAGAAAAATAAAAAAATAAAATAAAGTTGAAAAATATAAAACAAAAAAATCTGTGAAATCTTTTCGATTCCTCTCACAACTGTTCTTTGTTGTGTCTTGTTTCAGTTAACGAAAATGTCATGAATTAAAAGCAAAGTCAGGGACGTATTTAGAATCTTCTCCATTCCTGCTCACAACTGTTCTAAAAAATTTACTGAAATTTACATCATGTACTGGCTCGTTTGGTCTCTGTTTAATCCATAGCCTACTTGGCTGTATGTGCCTGTGGAGATATCTTGCGTCTGAGACTGTGTCGATGACATCGGGCTGGGTGCGGCGAAACCGACTGAGTTGATGGGCAAAAGTACAGAAGACGTCCAGGATGCGGGAGAAGACGCTCCGCTTCTGGTGGTCGACATTTGCTCTTCCAATTCTTGTCCTTTAAGAATGGCAGTTGTGATTTCACGCTTGACCCTTTTCCGGATATGCTCGCTCGTGAACCCTCTGAGCTCACCAGCAACGTACTGTCCAAAAATCTCATATTGATCCTGTGCAGGAATTGGTTCCCTCAGAACTTTCATGGCCTCTTGTAGCAAATCGTCCTGATTCTTCGATTCTGCGTGTTGTTTAGTCTTTTTATCCTTTGACTTCTTAGCTGGCTCGACTTCGACCAAGTTGCTGTCATAATCATAATCCTCCGACTGCGACACTTGAGATTTGGGTTTGCAGTCATCTATACTTTCATCGCCTATCTGAAAAGAGAACATCATTTTTACATTTTCTCATTGCAGACTCCACAAACAGTGGGTGAATGGATGACTGTGGCAGACAACTATGAACAGCTGTGGAATTTTCCCCATTGTCTTGGCTCACTTGACGGGAAGCACTGTGTTATCAACTCTCCACCCAACTGCGGCAGTTTTTTCTACAACTAAAAGGGGAATCATAGCATAGTGCTCTTGGCATTGGTTGATGCCATGTACAGGTTTATTTTCGTCGATATCGGATGCAATGGCCGTGTCTCGGATGGAGGAGTGTTCTCCAGCACACCACTAGCTCGTGGGCTACAAAACTCCTCTCTGAACCTTCCAGAGCCCTCATGCCTACCAGGTCGCGAAAAGCTGTCTCCCTATGTTATAATCGCGGACGATGCTTTTCCGCTTCAAGTTAATTTGATGAAACCATTCCCGTACAAAAGCCCGGAACTCATACGCCGGGTATTCAACTATCGACTGAGCAGAGCGCGTCGAATGGTGGAGAGCGCATTCGGGATTCTAGCCACTCGTTTTCGAGTTCTGTTACGCCCGATGAGCTTGAGTCCTGCTAGGGCAGAAACGGTTGTGCAAGCCCTGGTAGTACTACACAACTACTTGATTTCTCGCAAGGAGTCTAGACTAGCGTACACGCCTCCGGGAACAATGGACAGCGAAGATCCCCAGACAGGTGAAGTTACGAACGGAACGTGGAGGGACGATTACAATCCTCAATATACGTTTTACGGTATGGAACGAGCCGGCAACCGCACGGGTGCCTCAGCCCGGGATGTGCAGAGAGAATTCGCCGACTACTTCATGACCACGGAAGGCGAAGTGACATGGCAGTATATATACGTATGAACTCACCTCAGTAGACGTTCCTTTGCGCCTTTTCGTGCCACGCTGTAGGAAGCTCATGGCTTTGAAATGTGCCCATTTGGATGTCGGTTCACTCACGCTGACACAGATTTTTTGGTTTCAATTTGCTTTAGTTCCGCAGCATATTGGGTACGCAAAGTCTTGAACTTTTTTTCAACCTGAAAAGAAATGAATATACGTTGAGCTATCGAATGAATGAGTGTCCTCGATTATTTCCCGTCCGACTATCACACTGTTGCCGATTTCATTGTTCCCCCGTCTCAATATTCCCCACCTCATTGTTGGTCTCCCGTTGTCCCCCTTGAACTGAGAAATGTAAGAACACTGGGATTTGTATCTAGTGGGCATCGTCACCTACGGATGCCTAAATAAGTGGTAACAACGAGAAGGATAATCATGGGGATGGGAGAGCAATTAGATAGGGACCATCGGAGTGGAAGCATATTGAGATGAATCAGATTAAACGTTCAGAAATGACTGAATGGATGCTATTTGTACTTCTTCAACTGCTTTGGCCAATATTCTGTTCGGAATTTTGCATGTTAGGACCATATTAAGACATGATTGAATAAATATTTGCATTTTTTCACTTACTTCAGAGACTTCTTTATTCAAGGCCTGTCCAACTTCGCGCCACGCGGCTGATTTCTTATTTCGGTCTTTGTATTCATCGAGGAATACATTCCATAGTATCGGCCGCGCTTCGATTTCCTCGATCAGTTTCGAAACGTTTTCGATTGTCCACGCCATGACTAGTATGGGAGATGTATGTAGAGATCCTGTGTAGTTCGACTGCACTGTGGGGTCAACCAAGCACAACAATATTGTCGAAATTAGAAAGCGGTGCTAATTTCGGCAATATTGCTGACCATTTCTCAATTTCTTGCTGACTCCGTATCACACGGGACTCCCACGACACGGCAAGAATATTGCTCAATATTGCTCAACATTCTTCGTCAATATTGGGCAAGAACCATGACGGCCACCTCACACACAACAAGTTTCTTGGCTCAAGAAAACTTGGCAAAGATTTCTTGATCGTGGGAGGCCCACGATAACAAATAACAAGATAACAAATCTTGCCTAACAAATCTTGCCCAACAAATCTTGCCCAGCAAATCTTGCCCAACAAATCTTGCCCAACAAATCTTGCCCAGCAAATCTTGCCCAACAAATCTTGCCCAACAAATCTTGCCCAACAAATCTTGCCTAACATTTCTCCAAATACATTTCTTGAATATAAACAGCACCACCTGTCTTCATATTTGTGTGCATTGAAATTATGACGACAAGCGGCGCTGACAGTTGTTGAAATAGACTATAGATTTTGATAGTGACGTATTGCCAAACTGAAAGTACAGTAGAACCCGGATGCGATTGTAAATATTGTTTACTTTTCTTCTTACATGCTGTACTGGGATTTTTTGGTTATATTTTCTTGACAAGTTCTTATGGAGGCTAATCCCACAGACCAACAAAACGACGTGATTGCTGCTAGAGAAAATTTTAAGAGTAGTCCATTCATTAGAAAATTATAGGTGCAACAATTATTGTCTTATTACTGAAATTTAACCATATTTCTGTTACCGTTTTGGTATGGAAGTTGACTAATTGGCGAATTACAGACACCAGCATAATTGACATGATCGTTGACCATATTTGGACGTGGGCTCATTAATATTCATGAAAACAAGAGTATTTGCCGCCAAAATGCTCATACATATTAATAAGGGAAATAACCTATTCGTCATACCAATAAGCCTTTTTGCGATTGTCTATGCGCATGCGCCAGAATAGCGTTGTCATTTCCGGTAAAATGTAAACAATGTGGCGAACTGTGCTGTGATAAATTGCAGTAGTTCGTACTATCAGTATCAAAGATGGGTAAAAAATCATCAATGTCCACATTATCAAAATGTAGACTTATGCCAATGTGAAAGACCATTTACACTGAGAAGCTTTCCCCCTCAAGGAAGCCAGGAATACCATAAATGGTGCGTTTTATTGAACAGTAAAGATGTCAAGGGAAGATTATGGTTGCCTAAGAAATATTCACGTATTTGTTCGCTGCACTTTAAAGATCGAAATTCTACAGAACCAACGTTATGGGTTATGACCTAAAATCAGCAAGACAACGTCCTCTCAACAAATTAGCCAGAGCTGAAATAGAAGATTGCAACAGCAATAATAATAATAATGATGCTGATTATCATGATGATGAAAGTGAATGGCAAGATGTTGAAGTGCAAGAAAATGTTGGTACTATTGAAGTTTTGAAAGATCATACCTATAGTTTTGTTTACAATTGTGGATGTGATGGATGTTCAGGGTGTAATGCTTACAACAAGGAAAATTTGAAACTTAAAGAACGCATAGATAATGAGAATTATTCTAATCATGTCCATAGTCATAATGCCGTAAGCAGTGGGCAATCTTTCTTTGCTAAAAAAATTTTGAAAAGTGACAAACTTGTTAAGCGCTATACAGGTCTTTCAAACAAGTTAGTGTTTCATAAATTATTTAACTGTTTAAAAACCAAGGCTTCAAAACTTGTGTATTGGAAGAGAATTAAAAATCTCATTGTGTCATCAAAGCGAAATGTAGCTAAACGGAACCATACGGCTTCAAAACCTGGTCGAAAAAGGCAGCTGTCTTGTATTAAGAAGTTTATTTTAGTCCTGGTTAAACTGAGGATGAATCTCACTTTCCACATGCTATCTGACTTATTTAATGTTGCAACCTCAGTATGCTCCAGCATATTTAGCACATGGATTAAATAAGGAGTTGAAAAATCTGATATATTGGCCATCCAAAGTAGCAGTGTTGGATTTATTGCCAAATTGTTATAGGAGTTTGTGAGACCCTACCCATGTACTATTGAATGAGTGTGGTCTGATTTGTATACTGTATTAAGAATTAGAGTTGTATCCCTTGAAAGGAAATGAGAAAAGAAATGAAGCTTTTAACAATGAGTGAAATTTTGTGTGTTTATTTAAAAACCCAGTGCCATCGGACCCCCGCATGTGACAATTTGGCGACGAGGATGGGATCAGATGGGATCAGTGTCCCAGAGACTCAATTTTTAGTGTAAAAAAGAGATTTTGTTTGACATTTTGTGTACAAAATAGAATTTTTCTCGCTGTGTAAAAAACTGGTAATACCGGAAGTGGACGAAAACGTGGTCTGAAAGTGAAATAAGACAAAGAAATAACATTAAATATGAGTGATAAGAGTGACAATGAAAGTGAGGATCCAAGAGAGAAAGGGGAGTCAAGTGAGAGAGATGATAGAGTTGAATTGCTGACTGAAAATTTAAATACTCTCACACAATTGGTAACAAAATTGGTGGAAAACCAAGGACAAGGAGGTGGGGCCCAGGCACAGCAACAACCAAGTCAAACTCAAAGCAGACAAGTAGAACAACCCAGGTTATATTGCCTATTGCCAGGTATAACTTACTCTGGAAATATTGAGAAAGATGGCCATACTATCCTTCACTTCATCAAAATTTTTGAGGAAGAATGTAAAGTTCGACGTATTTTGCCCACTATAAAAGCCAGTTTATTTGTATTGCAATTGGTGGAACCAGCCAGGTCCTTAGTGAGGTCAAGTGTCTCAGATTGGAACTCATGGACAGAATTTAGACGCCAGATTATAGAAATATTTTGTACAGAAACAGACAAATCGTATGCAGGTCAAATGTTAGCTACAATCACTCTAAAGAAGGAAGAAAAATATTGGACTTTTATGGATCGTATTAGAAGTCTGACTTACCAGGCCTATAGTCATGAGGTCGTAGGATTCGATGAACAGGGAAACATGGAGTTCAAACAGACGAGAGAAATCAATGAAAGAATCACAGATAGATTAATACAGGGTATAATGGACAGAACTTTAAAAGGTGTTATAATTGGTGAAATAACAAGAAATCCTGGTATTCGTAAAGATCCTGATTTTGTAGCAAGATTCGCTGATGATACAGAACAGAGACTGAGAAATTATAATCCAAATCCAAATTCAGGCTGGTCAAATGAAGCTAGAAGAAATTACCGCACGAATTTAGTTCAACCTGAGTATAATGATCGTGATCAGAGTAACTATCGTAAACCTTGGACATATGCTGACCAAACTACTCATAGAAAGCCCAATCCGAGGAGAGACAATTACCGAAAACCTCCACCTAATATTAGATATGATACATCAAGAAATGGTAACATACCTAACCGAATGCACCAGTCAACAGATAGTCAAAGACCTCATCAGTTTTATACTGGGATAAATCGTCATCCTTCACAGAGAGAAACCATAAACAGTTTACAACAAGATAATGGGGTAGTCAGTAATCAACAGAATAGTACCAGAAATCCAAATGGTCGATCTCAAGTCCAGTGCTACGGGTGTAATGGATGGGGACACTTCAAAGATGAATGCCCAACTGTAAACCGAGAGAAAAAGAAGACTGGTAATAACGAACGTGAATATGTAAATAATAGAGACTTTACAACGAATATGGTATCAACCAGTGATCATCTACCTGAAGAAACCCAGACGACTGAGGATTTAGAACCAGAGATCCTTGTTAATGATTTGTATGACTCTTTAAATAATTATTTTATTCAATCTGGTTGTTACAATAATTCCTTAGAAAATTATGCAATGTGTAATGATAATTCTGTATTCAAAACAAATAATTCTTTTATACCTGATAGAGGTGTATATATAAATGTTAAATTTAATACTATTGATTCTCTCCCTTTAATAGATACAGGCTCAGATTTAAGCATGGTATCGTATGATTGGTATGAAGCTCATAGTAGTTTATTAAAACCATTAGAACCTTCTAAAGTTACGTTATCAGCAGCATCTCAAGATTTACTCTCAGTTATGGGATATTTTGAAGGTGAGATCGAAGTGGGTGATCAAAAGTATTGTCACTATTTTTTAGTTGCTTCCAAGCTAAATTGTGATATGATTTTAGGCGCTGATTTCCTTAGAAGGTATGGTTGTGATATTAGCTTACTAAGAAATGTTTTTACAGTGTCAAATATGGAGTTACCTTTACTTTCTAGTTGTGGGGATCCTTTAAAAATAGTTAGTCAGTTGCCAAGTAATAATATCTATACTACTAAGTTTGTTGAAATTCCTCCTTTTAGTGAAAAGGTCATTTCTGTCAAAATCTTGTGGGAAGATAATATAGAACCAGATATAAGTGATAGACATTTTACATTTGTGCCTAATGATAATTTTGCGAGTGATAAAGATTTGAAAGTTGCTGAATGTTTTGTAGATCCAGATGGTGGAAAGGTGAATATTTTAGTGTGTAATTTGACTAATAAGATTAGGTGTATTAAGAAAGGTGCAAATATTGGATCTGTTGAAGAAGTTGAAGTAGTCTTTCATGAATATTCCAATCCTGATCAAGAGACAATAGCAACTGTTAATAGAGTCATCAGTGATGTAGGGGAGATAATTACTGCTGTTCCTAAACTTTCTAGAAATCCAAATGACATTGATGATATGAATCTTATAAAAGTTTCAGATGATAAGATCTCTAAAGACATTATTGGTGAATTTAAAGAAGTGTGCAAGAAAAACCATGATGTGTTTGCAAGAGATAAGTGGGATCTGGGTGAGTGTACAGTCGTTCCACATATTATACAATTGAAACCAGGTGCCAAACCAATTCAGTCATTACCGAGAAGAGTCCCGTATTACCTTAAGGATAGACTTAAAGAAGAATTGAAGAGAATGTTAGAAGCAGGAATCATAGAGAAGAGCACAAGTTGTTGGTCAAGTCCTCTAGTAATTTGTCAAAAGAAAGATGGTGGAATAAGGATATGTATAGATCTTCGTCAGGTTAACTCTCAAGTTTACAATGAAGCCTTCCCCATTTCGAATATAGAAGATATTCTTAGTCAACTACATGGCATGAAGTATTTCTCCACTATTGATGTGCAAGCTGCTTTTCACCAACAGACTCTACACATTGACTCCAGACCCATAACTGCGTTTGTTTGTTCTGAAGGTCATTTCCAATTTTGCAGAACCCCATTTGGTTTAAACAGAAGTCCAGGGAGCTTTTGCCGTATGATGAAGACAGTTTTAGGTGATTTAGAAGGTGTATACTGTTTTATCTATATTGACGATATTATTATCTTTAGTAGGGACGAGAAGACACATTTAGAAGCTATTGATAAAGTTCTTAGTCGACTACAAGAGTATAATGTGAGAATAAAACCAGAGAAGTGTAAATGGTTTGAAACTGAAATATGCTTTGTAGGATATAGAATATCAAGTAGAGGGATTGAAATGGACCCAGAAAGAATACAAATAATCAAAGATTGGCCCAGACCAAAATCTGTGAAAGATATAAGAAGTTTTATTGGTATGCTCCAATATTTTCGGAAATTTATTAAAGATTTTGCTGCCCTTTCAACACCACTAACTAGATTGACCAAAAAAGAAACAAAATGGGAATGGAATGAAGAAACTGAAGCTGCCTTCCAGAAGTTGAAAACATTACTAATAGAACCACCTATACTTGCACATCCTGACTTGAGTGAAAATTTTATATTGACTACAGATGCTTCAGGATTTGCTATTGGTGCCATTTTATCTCAAGAAATCAATGGAGTTGAGAGGCCTATAGCCTTTGGGTCAAGACAACTGATAGGCGCAGAGAAAAACTACTCATCACATCGACAGGAAGCTCTGGCAATGGTTTATTTTGTCAACAAATTCAGACAGTTCCTGATTGGAAAGAAGTTTATCTTAAGAACTGACTGTCGAGCTCTAACTTTCCTAATGTCTACAACGTCCAAACAGTCTGCCATTTTAGCGCGATACATCGAAGTATTGTCTGGTTTTGAATTCTCAATACAACATCATCCAGGAAAAGCCAACAAAGTAGCGGATGCACTTTCGAGATACCCTCCCTATGAACACTGTGAAGATTGTTCAGAAGATAGTAAGATTGCCAATGTAAATAGTATTCAAGGTATAGATTCTTCATGGTTATCAGTAATTACTAAAGATGAAATGGAATTAGCACAGAGGGACGATACTATATTAAAACAAGTGATTGGATGGTTAGAGAAACAAGATAGAGGTGAATTTCAAGATATACCTTCGCAGAATGGTGAATTAAGATCCTACTGGAATGTTTATTCTCAACTGAGATTGAAATATGGTTTGTTATGGTACTATCATGAAGAGGATCAGGTTTACAAGCTAATTGTTCCAAAGAGTTTGAGAGGGAAGTTGTTAGAATTGATGCATGATCATGTCATATCTGGACATAGGGGTGTTTTGAATACTTTAAGAAGGTTGAGAAATAGATTTTATTGGATAGGTTTGAAAAGAGATACAGAGAATTGGGTTAAGTCTTGTGAATTTTGTGTGGCCTGTAAAAGAAGTTATCAAGTGCCCCCACTACGTGAACCATATAGACCCTCAGGTCCAGATGAGAAGCTTTGTATTGATTGCATTGGTCCTTTATCTCCTTCATATGGATATAGATATGGTTTGTGTGTCATGGACGATTTTACTAAGTTTTCACAGGCATTTCCTCTCAGGTCTATGACTGCCAAAGAGACAGCTAGGGTTCTTGTGAATGAATATTGTTGTAAACAGGGTGCTTTTCCAAAAATCATATTATCAGATAGGGGGAGTAATTTCACTAGTCAATTGTTTAAAGAGGTACTTTCTGTATTAAAGATTCAAGGTGTTACTACTTTGCCATATTCCCCAAGTAGTAATGGTGCTATAGAGCGTTGGAATAGTACACTGAAAACCATGCTTAAATCTTATGCTGATAAAGATAATAAGTGGTCTCAAATGTTACCTTTTCTATCACTTGCTCATAACTCAACTATTCACTCAGCAACAGGCTTTACCCCAAATTTCTTGCATAGAGGTCGTGAATCGCGTTTACCTGCTGAGTTAATGTTTCCCACATTTGAGAATGATAAGCTTTGTACAAGAGAGCAATATGCTAAAAATTTGAGTTCAAAATTAAAAGAAGCTTTATTTGCCAATGATAATTTGAAAAGAACGCATAATCGATATATTAAAAATAGAGGAAAGCATGTTAAATTTGAGTCACTGCAAAAAGATGATACTGTCTTAATCCAAAACCCCATAACTCTCAAATTTGATACAAAGGGTAAAATTGTTGATAATTATAGAAATAATCCTGTATTATATACTGTTATTAGAAATGATGGTGTTGAACTTATATTGCATCATAATAAATTAAAGAAAGTTTATGAGAGAAAATATTGTGAAAATAGCAATGATCTTGTCAAATCTAAACTTGTAAAAGATAATCCTAAAAAGAGATGTAGTACCCAGAGAAATAATGTGAATGTTAATAATTATGATTATGATGATTATGATTTGTATGAACAGGATGATTTAGAATGTGATGTGTATTATGAACCTATGTATAATGTACCAATTATTGATGTTACTTTAGATATGCATAATGATACAGATTTTTCTATTGATAATGATGATAGCATTCATGATAGTCTTAATGTATCACAGAATATACTTACTACTGATAGTCAAGAGATAAATGAGGAAATAGTACCTAGGAGATCTAGTAGAAATAGAGTAGCTCGCTCTTTTGCTGATTTTGAATTATTCGGTGATGCATCAAAGTGTTCTCAATACAAATGAGTATTATATGTATTAAGTGTATTCATGTATAATAATGTTAAACATACAATAGATAATGTGCTAGAAAGTTAATTGAGTGTGTTGAGTATATTCCATTGTGCAGAGATTTAAAAGTGCATGTGTCTTTATTAAGGAATTATCTTATTCATTTATTACAGTGAATATCTTTTGTATTAATATTAAGTGCAAGTGAAGTGATATGTAAAAGTGTAGTGCAAGTGATATTTACTTAGTGATCTATTATTTAGTTAAGTGACAGGGACGTCATTAACAAAATTGGGGAGATTTGAGACCCTACCCATGTACTATTGAATGAGTGTGGTCTGATTTGTATACTGTATTAAGAATTAGAGTTGTATCCCTTGAAAGGAAATGAGAAAAGAAATGAAGCTTTTAACAATGAGTGAAATTTTGTGTGATTATTTAAAAACCCAGTGCCATCGGACCCCCGCATGTGACATTGTCATTCCTCCCAAACCTCAACGTACACAGTAGGCCTACCACATTACACTTTCTCCACTTCATCGGCCATAAGGCTCTACTCCAAAGCTTGACACACCTTCGTTCTACCTTCGGCCACAAATCAAAATGTAATTCTCTACCTTTGAACAAGCCGAAAATTATAAATAAGTTGTTTGACAACAACAGTAGTGTCATTCTTTGTTACTAGCTCAACATCTTTCTGTGAAAGTATGTATCAATTTTCTTACCGTAGTGGCGCTTATTTCTCTTTTGGGTTTTTTTCCAAAAAAGTAAAAAAAAAAAATGTCTGTTCTTGCCAGAATATAGCATGTAAAGAGCGAGAAAATGCGTTCTCAGCATTTTTATATTCTAAGCACCCCTGTGATGTTTGTCCGACATAATCTGACCATAGTTTCAGAGTCTAAGCCTATATACCTACATTAAGTCTTTGCGTCTTAAATTATAAGTAGACTCATTTCTATTAAACATCACTACAAGGGTGCAAAAATTTGCAACTGTATAGCCTTTTCATATCATTATTATTGAACTTGTTGTGAGTTATTTTCTTCTTCTGTCCCCTGCGTGAATTGGAATTTCTTACTAGGCCCACTCTCGACTCCGAGTCTATTTGGGAGCTATGTATGACTAGCCTAGTAGTAAAAAGGAAGCCTTTGAGTTTTATAGAAGGAGGTGCAAAATGGTTTTACTTTGAGTCGTGGATTTATATATTAGTATTGGCAGAAAGGGCAAGGCCTTAATTTTTTTCAAGTTGTCTTGGACTAAACCAATACACAACTGTCCATCCATACAATAATAAAATATTTGTTTGGTACTCAAAAGTTTTTTTTAACTATTTTGTCACTTATTTTTGGCTAGCAACCGGACCTAGCGGTCACGTGATGTTTTTGTCAGGTAATAGGGTGCTATTTTCGGACATCATCATTTTTTGGTATAAATAGATAATCAAATTGACAAATATTTTTTTGAATGACTAACAATACAAATTTTGCTCTTAACTTCAATGTACACATTGACAATTGCTAGATTACTTGTATTTTTTGTAATGTCACAAATTTTTGCTCAGCAAGAGCCCTATCACTTCAGGGATGCACATACGCTGGAAATATAGTTCGCGATTTATTTATTTTTAGTCAACTGGTTTTAATTGTTTCATCTTTACTGTTGACTTTTATTTCTTTTTCTTGGTATTATACATCATATTTTCGAAAACAATTATCGAAATTGTCTTTTCTTGCAATTGCGTATTTGTACATGTGAAACCGACACGAAGGGTGACACGAGTTTGAACAGAGTGTGCACGAAATAACATTGATTTTTAATCTTTATTTTCAATTTAAAAAATCAACAGCCATCAGCATCAGAATCTTCTGATACCAAATGAGCAATAACACACATTTTCAGGTAAATAGGTCAATTAACTAACTTGCGCTTGTGTTGTTTCTGCATTTCGGGGCATGTTTGCTTTGTTTGCGAATCCGCCATTTTGATTACAGTGTTATGGATGGCTGATAACTTTGTTCAATTGTGCTTCTATCTCAATGTATTTTGAAAAAATTTAAACTTCGACTGTTGCAGTTGGGAAATTTTGTGGGATAATGTACAAGTAAGTTTTGTTGTCGAGGGGGTGGTCGGGTTCAAAAGAAATGACCACACCAAGGGTTCATTAAAAGATATACTTTTATTAATCATAACAAAAACCCTGAAAGTACAATAAAATATAATTACAATCAGGAACATATATATATATTAAAATAGATTGCTCAAAATACTCTGACTTAATACATAAAAATAATACTATATATGCACAACTATGCTTATATCATATGAAATATATGAAATCTATTCAATGCATACATACTCTATAATCAACTACAAATAATAAGCTTAATACAATATATTACAAATAATAACCTACCCTATAAAGGGGTTTTAAACTAAATAAACTAACTGGGCTAAGGTACCTTACAAGGAGTAGGGATCTGAAATAATAGATTAAAAGGAACTGCAGTGTAATGTATAAATTGTAGGATAATT
>JAUJPP010000004.1:408819-434836 GCA_030562195.1 Nipponacmea schrenckii | reverse complement strand
CACTTTTCCTAAAGTTTTATTGTTATGCCAGGATCTTATATACTTATCATCAAATGGTAGAAAATCTACTCCAAAGTCTTTGTGTCCTGGCTTGACAAGAAAGCACCTGACAGGAACCTCCCAGCTTTTATCATTGCTAAATAGGCTAGGTCATTGCCCATCACTGGACACAATATTGGCATTATAAATTCTATGCGGGCCTCAGCACCATTCTCATAAAAAGTCCAGAAACAGATGTTGCTGTTATATCAACTAGTTTTCGGAGACTTATATACTCTCATTTATATTGTGACAGGGGTGGGGAGAAAACATCTGATTGTAGACTTGAAAAAAAATTAGTGACAAACTTGGTCAAAGAGAGTGTGAAGCTCTTATTGGAATTCATGCCTTTTTTAGTCTTAGGTAGTAATTTTGATTTTACAAACTCAGAAAAAACTATTTCATTGTTTGAATATTTTGTTTGTCAGTTGTATGGCATTTCAAGTTGCATAAGTGCGAATAAAGCTTGATAAAAGCTGTTTTGCACAAAATCCCCAAATGAAAAGAGCTTGCCACTCACAAAAGATGCCTTGACACAACATTTGAAGCGTGCGAATTATCGAGCCAAAATACACAAAAGTGCTGTCGAGCCATGGATTCTGGCTCCATGCATGGTTGGATGATTCGAGACAATAAAATAGATATTTGTTGGATGACTCAGGATCCTGCACCCAAAAGCATATTGCATTTTCTTTCTTGCTCTTGTAAATCTGGGTGTGCCACCGTGTTCATGCCACAATTCAAAGTTATCTTGTACTGATATTTGAAAATGTTTTAATTGTAAAAATAATAGGGAAACAGAATTAGAAATTGAATTAGAGAAAGGTGTGGATGAATATGATAGTGATGATAAATCTGAAGAATCTTAGATATTTTTTATATATTCTGTATTTAAGTTTTACTTGTCCAACTTGAGAGACTGAATATGTTTTAATATTTCTAGTGTGTATATAAGTTAATTAGGAGGGGGTTCTCATGTGTTTGAATGTTTAATTGTTGATTTTATAGTGAAATGTCAAAATAAATGGAAATTTTGTTTTTAACAAGTTCTCTTATATGTTTCTGTACTTGTTCTCCTTTTCGGAAATTCAGAATGCTTAAATCCTAGAAATAGCATATTCTTTGATATAACGTCGGCAAGGATTTTGGTTTAGAAAAGGAAAGTGTGAGCTGTACACTCACAACCGTATCACCGCTTGTTGCCCGTTGGAATAGAAATAAAATCGGCCTACATGAACACCATTACACTGAGAAAACGTACGGGTTTAATATTAAAACTTTCCATGTCATCGATTTCTTTTAACTATTAATCCTTAGTTAGATGATTAGATTATTTAAAAAAATATCTCTAAAATGCACTGGGTCTTCAGCTCATAATATTTTTATTGAAAAGGAAAGCGTTATGTGTTTTATTTGGTTCTAGTTTCGCTTGTCTGTCACGCGACCTTGTGAACTATGACGTGTAAACTTTAGCGGCCTTCTGATTGGCTGTGTTCTGTAATTGACCCGCTGACCTTACTACGCTTCTTCAGTACTATTCTCTGATTGGCTGGAAAATTGTTCAATTCTTCATGCGGGAGAAAATAGAGTTCGTATTTTAATAAGCTCGCTTTCTCAATTGAACAAATTATTTTTCTATAACTGGCTAGTTTTGAAACGGTCTTTTGATCGACCAAATGTTATTGAGGTCATGTCAATGTATTACTAACTCGGACCGCAGCTGAACGATTATCGATGTCTCCTGGTATCCTAATGTGGTAAGGAGTTCCATAAGGTTGGAGCATACTGACTAAAAATCTTATTGCCATAAAATTTATTTTTGGATTTCTTAGTAGGATATGCAATGGAGGGCGATTGGTTGAACCTAGTCGATACAAGTGGTCGTTTGACCGTAATGAGTTCATTGAGATAGGTTGGGGCTTTATTATTTACGATTTTGAAAATAGTTAAAAGCACTTTGAATTCTGTGCGTTCAACAATGGGTAGCCAATGTAATTCATAGAGTATAGGGGTGATTGGCTCAAACTTCCTGGTTAGTGTTACAAGTCTGGCTGCTGCGTTCTGCAAGCTTTGGAGTTTTTTCGTCTGTGACACACTTATTCCATGGTATAGTGAATTGCAGTAATCCAATTTTGACGTTATCATTGCGTGCACAAGTGTTTTAGTTGATGGTTGATCGAGAAGTCTACGTATTCGGTATTAATCAGTTCTTGTTTTATTGTCTTCAATTTTCTCAAACCAGATTTTTTTTTGTTATTTAAGGTTCAATTGTACAATTTATATTTTGTTTATTCAAGGTTCAATTTGTAGAAGTAATAGTATAGTTCGTGGAAGAAAAGTTTTAATCTCTGGTTATAATAATGATATAGGACAGTGTGATTGTCAGATAACTTTAACAAAAAATACAAACAACCATGATCTCATCAATACCAACATAACCCACTTTCCTGTTGGCTGTAACTATAGTTTATTCTATTGGTTAAATGGTTATACCAATAGAATTGAAAGTAACCACACGAATTCTACATTCAGTTTGAATTTTAATGGTACTTTGTATGTTCGAATAGAAAATAAACTGATTGGGTCTGGAGAACTGTGTTTTACATTCAACGTAATCACAACGTCATCAGGTAATATATTCTTTATTACAAATATAAATATCAACCCTACAGCTTCCAAGTTGTATAAATAAGGTAATACAGTTATAAATTTATTTAAGTAATTGTTATACATATAATTGTGTTGATTATTCATCCTACAGCTTCCAACACGACAAGGTGAAGTTAGACGGTCACAATCGCCAGGGTACAACGATTATTCGATTATTCAGTCTTTACTCATTGGTCAAGTGAGCAAGTCGCAAGCATGTTTTTCCGATTGTCCATAATCTGTTCACATGGTCTCATAAATATATATTACCATGATCAGCTCAAAATATCCGGTTCCATCTTTTGTCTCCGATCAGAAACAAGTTTGAAGAATTTTGATGGTAAAGTTCGAACGTTAACCATTCCCTGTAGAGCTTTCGTAATAATAACAATAGGAAGGTTACTGGAACCAAAACTGATATTTATTTTCATTTATTTGTAAAACCAGTGTATAATTTCTCACCTCAAATTTTTCAGATCGTAATGTCAGTGCTACATGTGAGAATCTGAAAACAACCACTCAAACTACCAGTATAGCTATTACACTATCAACTAACAAATCATCGCCTCCTGGAACAACAGAATCACAGACAGTAGACACTGTTTCTAATGGAAATATAACCAACACCATGCCCTCCTCAACAACCATGTCAACAACAGATCAGGGGACAATTAGAGATGCTGCTAGTGATAATCAGACTCTATGTAAGTTCTGTTCAGATAAATAATAATGATTATAAATCTCTGTGTACGTTTTGTTCAGATTTGTCACGAGGTTTTTTAATTCGATGGTCAAAGGAGGTTTAGCGAGTGCCCGTCTTCATTAACCCAAAAGGTGCAGAAAAGTAGGACTAACTGTGAATATATCTACATTAATTGTCACGAGGATGTGTAAGAGATCTTAATCGTCTACGCTAATGAAATGAGAAGCTCTATACAATCATAAATTATGTATTTCCTTGTAATATCAAATATATTATTCTATTGTATTATTATTACAGTAGGGTGTAAAACTCCATTTCTATTTCAGTACCAATAGTTCTAGAATGTTCAGTTGGAGGAACTGTTCTTATTATTCTATTGTTTTATTATTACAGTAGGATGTAAAACTCCATTTCTATTTCAGTACCAATAATTCTAGGATGTTCAGTTGGAGGAACTGTTCTTATTATACTATTGTATTATTATTACAGTAGGATGTAAAACTCCATTTCTATTTCAGTACCAATAATTCTAGGATGTTCAGTTGGAGGAACTGTTCTTATTATTCTATTGTATTATTATTACAGTAGGATGTAAAACTCCATTTCTATTTCAGTACCAATAATTTTAGGATGTTCAGTTGGAGGAACTGTTCTTATTATTCTATTGTATTATTATTACAGTAGGATGTAAAACTCCATTTCTATTTCAGTACCAATAATTCTAGGATGTTCAGTTGGAGGAACTGTTCTTATTATTCTATTGTATTATTATTACAGTAGGATGTAAAACTCCATTTCTATTTCAGTACCAATAATTCTAGGATGTTCAGTTGGAGGAACTGTTCTTATTATTCTATTGTATTATTATTACAGTAGGATGTAAAACTCCATTTCTATTTCAGTACCAATAATTCTAGGATCTTCAGTTGGAGGAACTGTTCTTATTATTCTATTGTATTATTATTACAGTAGGATGTAAAACTCCATTTCTATTTCAGTACCAATAATTCTAGGATGTTCAGTTGGAGGAACTGTTCTTATTATTCTATTGTATTATTATTACAGTAGGATGTAAAACTCCATTTCTATTTCAGTACCAATAATTCTAGGATGTTCAGTTGGAGGAACTGTTCTTATTATTGTATTGTATTATTATTACAGTAGGATGTAAAACTCCATTTCTATTTCAGTACCAATAATTCTAGGATGTTCAGTTGGAGGAACTGTTTTTATTATTTTATTGTATTATTATTACAGTAGGATATAAAACTCCATTTCTATTTCAGTACCAATAATTCTAGGATGTTCAGTTGGAGGAACTGTTCTTATTATACTATTGTATTATTATTACAGTAGGATGTAAAACTCCATTTCTATTTCAGTACCAATAATTCTAGGATGTTCAGTTGGAGGAACTGTTCTAATTATACTGTTGATTGTAATCGTTGGATGGTAAGTTATTCTATAATAATAGATGTAAGGGTTGGGTGGTAAGTTATTCTATAATAATAGTTGTTAGGGTTGGGTGGTAAGTTATTCTATAATAATAGTTGTAAGGGTTGGGTGGTAAGTTATTCTATAATAATAGTTGTAAGGGTTGGGTGGTAAGTTATTCTATAATAATAGTTGTAAGGGTTGGGTGGTAAGTTATTCTATAATAATAGTTGTAAGGGTTGGGTGGTAAGTTATTCTATAATAATAGTTGTAAGGGTTGGGTGGTAAGTTATTCTATAATAATAGTTGTAAGGGTTGGGTGGTAAGTTATTCTATAATAATAGTTGTAAGGGTTGGGTGGTTAGTTATTCTATAATAATAGTTGTAAGAGTTGGGTGGTAAGTTATTCTATAATAATAGTTGTAAGGGTTGGGTGGTAAGTTATTCTATAATAATAGTTGTAAGGGTTGGGGTTATTCTATGATAATAGTTGTAAGGGTTGGGTGGTAAGTTATTCTATAATAATAGTTGTAAGGGTTGGGTGGTAAGTTATTCTATAATAATAGTTGTAAGGGTTGGGTGGTAAGTTATTCTATAATAATAGTTGTAATCGTTGGATGGTAAGTTATTCTATAATAATAGTTGTAAGGGTTGGGTGGTAAGTTATTTTATAATAATAGATGTAAGGGTTGGGTGGTAAGTTATTCTATAATAATAGTTGTAAGGGTTGGGTGGTAAGTTATTCTATAATAATAGTTGTAAGGGTTGGGTAGTAAGTTATTCTATAATAATAGTTGTAAGGGTTGGGTGGTAAGTTATTCTATAATAATAGTTGTAAGGGTTGGGTGGTAAGTTATTCTATAATAATAGATGTAAGGGTTGGGTAGTAAGTTATTTTATAATAATAGTTGTAAGGGTTGGGTGGTAAGTTATTCTATAATAATAGTTGTAAGGGATGGGTGGTAAGTTATTCTATAATAATAGTTGTAAGTGTGGGGTGGTAAGTTATTCTATAATAATAGTTGTAAGGGTTGGGTGGTAAGTTATTCTATAATAATAGATGTAAGGGTTGGGTGGTAAGTTATTCTATAATAATAGTTGTAAGGGTTGGGTGGTAAGTTATTCTATAATAATAGTTGTAAGGGATGGGTGGTAAGTTATTCTATAATAATAGTTGTAAGGGTTGGGTGGTAAGTTATTCTATAATAATAGTTGTTAGGGTTGGGTGGTAAGTTATTCTATAATAATAGTTGTAAGGGTTGGGTAGTAAGTTATTCTATAATAATAGTTGTAAGGGTTGGGTGGTAAGTTATTCTATAATAATAGTTGTTAGGGTTGGGTGGTAAGTTATTCTATAATAATAGTTGTAAGGGTTGGGTGGTAAGTTATTCTATAATAATAGTTGTAAGGGTTGGGTAGTAAGTTATTCTATAATAATAGTTGTAAGGGATGGGTGGTAAGTTATTCTATAATAATAGTTGTAAGGGTTGGGTGGTAAGTTATTCTATAATAATAGTTGTAAGGGTTGGGTGGTAAGTTATTCTATAATAATAGTTGTAAGGGTTTGGTGGTAAGTTATTCTATAATAATAGTTGTAAGGGTTGGGTGGTAAGTTATTCTATAATAATAGTTGTTAGGGTTGGGTGGTAAGTTATTCTATAATAATAGTTGTAAGGGTTGGGTGGTAAGTTATTCTATAATAATAGTTGTAAGGGTTGGGTGGTAAGTTATTCTATAATAATAGTTGTAAGGGTTGGGTGGTAAGTTATTCTATAATAATAGTTGTAAGGGTTGGGTGGTAAGTTATTCTATAATAATAGTTGTAAGGGTTTGGGATAAGTTATTCTATAATAATAGTTGTAAGGGTTGGGTGGTAAGTTATTCTATAATAATAGTTGTAAGGGTTGGGTGGTAAGTTATTCTATAATAACAGTTTTCAGTGTTTCTTTATAGCTAATAGTTACTTGTCAACAATGAAAACTATATATATTCGAAAAAAAGCACGGACTAAAATATGTTTTTTGTGTCTCAGTCCATATGAATGAAGACATGAATAAACAGATTGTCTCCCTTCTTTAATAAAACACAGCACATTAGTGATATTTATATTTAAAGTTTTTAAAGATGGGTTGCCTCATTAATTAGAGCCAAAGTAAGCTTACTAATTGATTAATTGGGGTTTCTAATGAATAATCCATGTATTCTCAAGTTCAAAAGACCTATGTGGACGTAGAAATGCTTGTGGAATCCATTTGACTATTGAAAATATTAAGGAATGTGGGCAATAACAACAGCGTCCGGTTACGTCATGATTTATGTACCAAATTGACAGACTGGATGATAAAAAAAAAGTATACCTATTTTAGTACCCTACCGTGGGAATTCCGGTTATAATTAGCCTAATTACGAGTTAATTACTGACATGTGGGACCATCTGTTATTTTTACCAGTCATTAGAACACCTCTACTTTCTATTGCCATAAGTATTACCGGTCCAATTATGGTATATATATATGTATATATATGAAAATGAGAAAACCCATCTTTAACGAACGTCAATCTGTAAAATAGGACTGAAAATATTTGAACCTATTTTATTTCAGTGTTTTGTTCAGAAGACAAAAAACAAAGATTAGCTCTGGAAATAGTCACCATGGTGAAATGGTTGAAATTAAAAACAATATTAACGTCAGCTCCGATTCTATTCCTAATAATAACAATCAACACGGTACCAAATATATGGCCGAGATGGAAATTATTCCCAACGACTTGTATCAGAGTTCAGATTCCTTATTTGATGATCCGAATGAATCGGGTCAACACGAACATGTTCCTGAACAACACGAACATGGAACTAAAGACAAACCGGTGATGGAAATTATTCCCAACGACTTGTATCAGAGTTCAGATTCCTTATTTGATGATCCGAATGAATCGGGGCAACACGAACATGTTCCTGAACAACACGAACATGGAACTAAAGACAAACCAGTGATGGAAATTATCCCCAACGACTTGTATCAGAGTTCAGACTCCCTAGCCGATGATCTTAATAGATTGGGACATAATCCAGAACAACACGCACCTGGCCTGGGTCAACGCGAACATATTCCGTATACTAATCCCGAGTACGCCTTGGTTAATAAAAAGCCCAAGAAGGTTCCCAATAGAATGAAAATCAACCAGAATCCAAATAAAGTACAGGCTGATTATGAAAACATAGAGAAAGAGAAAAAGACTATCAAACTAGAAATAGATAGAATTGTTGGACCTAAGGGTGATAACTACACTCTTGTTAATAAATGTTAAATTTAGAGAATCTGTAGAACTGGATGTTGGTATCTAAAATTATTATAAAGGACGTACTAATTGTTGTAGCTAATATAACCAAACTTTAATATCCGATATACAGTCGATTCTTGAAGTATTATTTGGAGGAATGGAAGTCTGTTTCGGGAGTTTTCAACTGTTTTACCATTTTAACATTTTTGATAGAAATTAATTAAGATCGAAAGGCAATTGTTACTGCATAAATTAAGAAATATAGTTTTAAGTATTAAAATAATAAGATGTATCCACCCTATGGATAAAGCCGTTTGGAAAATTTACTATCCTTATGGCCGCGTGTAGCGTTCTTACCTTGGCTATGTCTATGTTTATCTCTATGGACTGAATGTTAGACAAGACCATGTCCTTTTGTATTGGACCTACATTATAACCCATGTAATATAAAGAGTCTATGTTTGTCTCTATGGACTGAATGTTAGACATGACCATGTCCTTTTGTATTGGACCTACATTATAACCCATGTAAAATAAAGAGTCTATGTTTGTCTCTATGGACTGAATGTTAGACATGACCATGTCCTTGTGTATTGGACCTAATTCTAACCCATGTAAAATAAAGAGTCTATGTTTGTCTCTATGGACTGAATGTTAGACATGACCATGTCCTTGTGTATTGGACCTAATTCTGACCCATGTAAAATATAGAGTCTATGTTTGTCTCTATGGACTGAATGTTAGACAGGACCATGTCCTTGTGTATTGGACCTAATTCTGACCCATGTAAAATAAAGAGTCTATGTTTGTCTCTATGGACTAAATGTTAGACAGGACCATGTCCTTGTGTATTGGACCTAATTCTGACCCATGTAAAATATAGAGTCTATGTTTGTCTCTATGGACTGAATGTTAGACAGGATCATGTCCTTGTGTATTGGACCTAATTCTGACCCATGTAAAATAAAGAGTCTATGTTTGTCTCTATGGACTGAATGTTAGACAGGATCATGTCCTTGTGTATTGGACCTAATTCTGACCCATGTAAAATAAAGAGTCTATGTTTGTCTCTATGGACTGAATGTTAGACAGGACCATGTCCTTGTGTATTAGACCTAATTCTGACCCATGTAAAATAAAGAGTGTATGTTTGTCTCTATGGACTGAATGTTAGACAGGACCATGTCCTTGTGTATTGGACCTAATTCTGACCCATGTAAAATATAGAGTCTATGTTTGTCTCTATGGACTGAATGTTAGACAGGATCATGTCCTTGTGTATTGGACCTAATTTTGACCCATGTAAAATATAGAGTCTATGTTTGTCTCTATGGACTGAATGTTAGACAGGATCATGTCCTTGTGTATTGGACCTAATTTTGACCCATGTAAAATAAAGCGTGTATTATTATTATTAAATAATTAATATAGTTTTTGTCCTGCATTAATCCACCTCAATCCCGTCTTCATAAGCCCATAAGGTGCAGAAAAGTGGGACGTAAAACTCCATACATTTCATTTCAATACACTGAAAATACTGAAAACTGCAGATCAGCAATCTGAAGATCATATAATGTGAAATTCTGAGTAACAGTATATTATATAATATATATTGCTAATAATTGTAAATAATGAAACATGACTGCTTTATAATAACATTATCATCACCATCGTCATCATAGTAATATAAAACACATTATCAAAGTCATATTGAATGTGTATAAGATATTCTACACGTAGCTTGTATGATAAAAAGCATTATCTACTACACTAGATCTCCTACAATTATTCCATTATTAACTAATTCAAGTCGAGGATTTGAATATAAGCAAATTTCAACACAAATGCAATTGAACACACCTGTGCAAAAGTATATTTACTGTGAATCAGGTAGATCTGGAGAGAAAATTATTTATTTCTCTCCCAAATAGGTGTAAATTGACTCTCGTGAGGAATTAATCTGCACATGAGTAAATGCGTCCATATGGCCATGTAAGCAAATTTACACGTGTGTAAATGTCGCCGCATAAACATGTCGCTGTTTAATTAAAAGAAAATAGAACATGATAGATTTTCAGTAAATGTATATTACTTTAAATAATTTCTGAAATAATGGCAAAATATTTTACTTTTTCCCTCCTCTAAAAATTGAAAAATATAGTTGTAGTTAATAAAAACAATTCCAGTGCGTTTTTAAGTAACTTTGAGTTGCTCAACTACATTAGAGACGGTTTTAACCAAATCCAAAAGCCTCCAACCCAATAAAGAAATATATGTCAAGAATAGTCAATATGTGTATATATTCATCAGTGAATTTTACCTAGTGTCATAAAGAAACAGAATCCCTTAAATGTAAAATCTGAAAAACGTACAAAACTAAGTAATTTTTGAAACAGCTTACAAAATTGCATCTTTATGGATAATTACTATTTATCTGATTATATAAGGATTCTGTTATGTTATTTATGACAGCAGATATATGTATTATTGGTCATCTGTAAAATTTTTAAATTTTACGTCCATTCTAAGACGCAGTATTCCTTAAACTACAGGTCGAAATTTGTAAAATCGTCATTTAATATGCATTAAATTGACTTTTAGAGGGTCGTGTATGTAGGAGAATCTGTTAAACATGATACCAAGCGGCATTCTTAGGCTTAAAGGCCTACCTGTTCTAACAAAATACTCGGCCTTCAGCTAACAATGCATATTACACATTGAATCCGTTCAGTTGGAGAAAAAAAAGCACCCAGGTAATCAATGCTAAATCGGGAAGAGCAACATCTCATCGATACGCAGTCATTTTCAGGTGTATACAACAAAACGTTGCAAATTATTGATATTCATTGCGTCAGTTTTGTAGTATTCATTCTTTTTTTTTTTATCTTGTTTAATTCATAAAACTTAAAAATATAAAAAGTACAAACAAACAATATCACAGATTAGACATATTGCACAAAAACAAACAGCAATTAATTATATTTAACACTAACGGTATCATTTGTAACCGATAAATAGCAATTAAAAGAGAATAATTGTAAAAATCTATGGTGATTATTATATTTCTGCATGTTATTATAAATCTGATTCAGGTGATTTACAAAAATTGACTTAAAAAGAGATAATATTTCAATCTTAGCTGATTGTCAAAGGGGAATAACAACCTGCGTTTGGCTATGGCCAGCCCTGTAAGATGAAAATAACACCCCATGCATTGAGTTGATCCTCAGTAAACCCAGTGTTCTGAAAAAAACACTTCAATAAAATCAGATAAAAAACTACGACATATTTGCAATGAAGAACAAAAAAAAAAACATATGCTGAATACTTTCTGGAGTTGAATTACAAAATGAACACAAAGGATTAGAGACAGTGCCGATTCTGAACAGTTTTTCATTGGTCCAGACAATATTGTGAGCAATTTTGTAATCATTTTGTACCATTTCAGAACTTTTCCAATTATGGAAAACCGATGTCCAAACAGGTCTGAAACTTAAATCAAAACCGACATTTCTCCAAAAAAATTTCACAAGTTGACACTTTAAAAGATTTGTCCCTTAAAACATTATATATGGTTTTAGTTGACATATTACATAACTGAATAGTTTTTCCATTTATGACCAAATCTGACTGAATTTCATATTTGATTCGACCTCTTTGATTAATCATCAGATCTACCCATTCTGGGGGTAAACATTTCAAGATCGTAACATATTGTTTATTTACTGATTTAAAGGTAGAGTTTGGATAAAAACTCTCTATAATTTCGAAAACATCCCTAGACGAAAGCAGATCGTGACTTGAAAAATCAAAAATATCAGATAGCTTAATGAACCCTGCTTCAACCAGCTTATCAAAATATAAGGTTTTACCTGAGGGTAAGGTTATGTTAGGATTATCGAAAATAGGTTGATTGAAAATATCACTTAAAGACTCAATTAACAAATTATTGTTACGGAAACCTTCCCATGCTCTCAACATAGAAGCATAACATATTGGCAATACTTTTAAGTCATTCTTGGCATACTTAAGAAAAAGCAGTTCAAAAGAGCATAAAAAATGTTTGTACCTATGCAGAAAGTACGTCATTAAGTGCTTCCAAACATAGTCATCTGAACACTTCAAATACTTTGACAACCAATATAATCTAAATGCATCCTGCTTTACATCGATATCAACTAGATTTAAACCACCATCGAAATAATTACCAATCATAGTAAAAAATTTTGATACTGGGTGGTTTATTGCCCCCAAATGAATAATCTGATAATTTTGTTTAACTTAATACGGGCCCCATAAAGGAAGATTTATTACTCTCAAGGAATACCATAACATTGAGAGACACAATGTGTTTATTACAATTACCTTACCTTTCAGGTGTAAATCTCGCTTTTGCCACAGATTAACTACTTTCTGTATTTTGGCAATTTTAGGTTCCCATGTTAACCTTTCACACATCCTTAAATCAGGACCAAGATAAACACCTAATATCTTGGTTGCTCCTGTAACAACCTTAATAGGTAAATTGGGAACATCATCAGCAGATGCAGAGCCACATAATAGTAATTCTGATTTTGATATATTTATCTTTGCTCCCGATGCAGAGCAATAGATTTCAAGAGAATTAAATGACTCTAAGATTGACTGCGCATCAGAAAGAGTAAGAGTCGTGTCATCGGCATGTTGGTAAATGATAGATTGATTTATGGAACCTGGAATGTGTATCCCATTCAGTTTTTTGTTAGATTTTATCAACAGATTAAGTGGCTCTGCAGTGAGTACATATAGAAGGGCTGATATCGGGCAACCCTGTCTAACTGATCTATTAATTTTAAAAGGGAGAGAAACATGACCATTAATTTTAATGCAACTACGAATGTTATTGTATAAAATAGCAACATTGTTGCAAAAATAATTGCCCCAAAACCCCAAAAACTTTAAGTAAATCGAACATATATTGATGACTGACCCTGTCAAAAGCTTTTTCGGCGTCAAGTTTCAACAGATATAACGGTAAATCTTCACAATCTACAAAGTCAATAAGATCTCTTAAGTTCAAAACGTTATTTGCTATGTCACACCCTGGTATACAACAAGACTGTTCTGGGGAAACAATCGAGGACATGACATTTTTTAAACGTAATGCCAACGTTCTTGAAAATATCTTATAGTCTACATTAAGTAAACTAATGGGGCGCCAATTTCTAAGGTCACATTTCTCCCCCCTATTCTTATAAAATAGAGAAATAACACCTCGTTGCATTAAAATGCCTTCATTTTAAATTGCTAATATTACCTTAAAATAATGAGGTCCTAATAAATCCCAAAAGTGTAGAAAAAATTCCACAGTAAGACCATCAGGTCCTGGTGACTTGCCCTTTTTCATGCCCTGGAGGGATTTATGCAATTCACCCAAAGTAAAAGCTTCATCACAGGCATCAGCATCTGATTGCTCTAGCTTATTCTCAATAAGATCAAATAAATAATTTTGATTTTCTAAATTAACCGTTTCTGAGTCATACAATACTGAATAAAACTGAACAGCTTCTCTTAAAATGTCCACAGTGCCAGTCACAGATGCTCCTGAGGCAGTCTTAAGGGATTTAATCACATTTGCGTTCTGTTTGTACTTTTCTAAATTAAGAAAATAGGAAGAACATTTATCTGTTTCTAGGGCGTAATCTGCCTTTGACCGAAGTATTGCACCAGAACATTTGTCTTGTTCCTGCTGACCCCCAAATTGTTTTGTAGATCATCAATTACAGAATAATCATAAATATCTTGCTGATTAATTTTGTTGTAATGGAAGTTTAAAGCAGTCTGTAATTGCCAAAATTCGTCGCGCTCACGTTTTTGCTTCTTTTTAGCATAAACACACACGACTGTTTTAAACGGAACTTTAAATTGTCCCACCAGATAAGTATCTCTGAGTCATAGAGTGGGCAAGTCAGAGAACGTGAGACAACACTTTTTATGACTTCAGAAAATTGTATGTCTCGTAAATACGTATTGTTAAAAATCCATACACCAGGACCACGTTCGTACTTTTTGGGAAAACTAAAATAAGTGAAACAAAACTTTTGATCGCTGAGACATGTGTGGGAAATAAAAAAGTAGGAAATGTTTTCTAAAAGAGCCGTTGATGCAAAGATATATTCTAACCTTGATTATTTGAGGGATCCCCCGAATCATTTGCCTGCGAGTAAATTCAGTTTTTGATGGATTTCTGTCCTTCCAGACATCGGATAAATTATTCCCAGATACAAAATCCCGACAGAAGTGTGGTATTGTTTCCAAAACATTCCATATTTCTTGAACGATCAGTGTAGGAGTTAATGGGCATCATTACAATCGCCACATATGAAATAGGTTCTCGAAGAATCAATATAGTCCGATAATGGGGTCAAAAAAAGTTACACGCTCATTTAAAGAGTTAGGCGCATAAATACATACAATATTTAGGTCCTTTGAATCAATTGATAGATTACACTCTACTGTCCTTCCAAGGTTGTCACTTTTACACAAAGGATGCGTTGTTTATATAATGTTTTGAAATAAAAATTGCGCATCCCTTTAAACCACACGGACTATTTGAATAATATATTAATCCATCCGAAAAATGCTTATAGGATTGTACAAATGTATCAGACCAATGATTTTCTTGAACACATAACACATCAATATTCTGCAAGTGAGTATTCGCAATGAGAGACTGACATTTTCATACACTCCTTAGTCCACATACATTTAAGGTAGATATTTTAACCATTATTAAGAGTTTTAAAAGAAATTGCAAAAAATAAATGCCTCCATTTTACAACTTGTTTGACGTGACACTAAATTTTATGCCCTGTTTAACACTAGAAACTTTCGCATGTTTAGCTTTTTTCAGATTACGATCGTGTGAACATTTAAAAACAGGAGATTCAGATTGGCTTTTTGTCAGGCTCCTACGTTTATGAACTCCTGCAGCAATTGAACTAACACAATCAGATTTAACATCGGGAATGACATCACCAGGGGATGTTTCCATAACACAATCAAAATTAATAGTATCATCAACATCATTAGATTTTGAATCAATATCAGCTTTATCAACATCATTATTTGTATCAGAAGCGCTAGCAGAAATACTATCAGGAACATTATTAGGAACACTATCAGGAACATATGAAACATTTGGGTACTTTTTATTTTCAACAACAGGACTAAAAACATTACCGTTACCTTTACTGTCGCACGGTTTAGCATTAACAGTTAACGGTTTCTCTCTGTAAAAGCATATTCACCCGTTAAAACAACATTTCTCTCTCTAGATCCCTCACCGTTATTGTCAACAAAAATATTGTCATCTGGTTGCACACAATCACATTTCCATGTGTACAAATTGCATCTTTACCTTCACGAAACGAGTACCATCATATTTTTTCTTACCATCAAAATCAACAGTCTTTCTAATAATAGGTCCACAAGGGGTCACCCCCAAGCAGTTAGCTTTTCTTCAATTGTCTTATCAGAAATATATACAGGAATATGCATAAACGATACGACTTTTATTCGAGAATCAATTAATTTGCAATGTAAACCATCATTATGACTCATCAGCCCATCACGTGCCAAATCTCCTGCTAAAGTGTTATTAATAAGGGTAACATCAAAGGAACCACTACAGGGAACAATTGCTAGAACACTATCATCCCCAACTTTATCCTCAACCAATTTAATTATATCAGCAGCAAGAAACTTTTTACCATTGACAATCACCTTCACAGTATTGTCTTTGACGAGTAAGCTAATCGAGTCCGCCAAAGCAGACGCCATTTTGTCTTTATGACTGAATAATCAGTCGGGCCAAAAGGCCCAATATACTATGAACCAGTACAAGTATATAAAAAATAATGTCAGAACATGAAACACAAACTTACTACATTAGCAAAAATGTAATCATTACATCAAAATGATCACAAATAAAGACGATGTTCGGCGATTTTAAAGAGCAACACAATTTTCGTTTTACTCCTATCATACACCAAGCGGAAGTATACAACAAATCGTTGCAAATTATTGATATTCATTGCGTCAGTTTTGTAGTATTCATTCTAAATCATATGAATTATGTTTTGTCTGGCTTCCGTCTAATTAAATATCGTACATCGTCTGACGATGTAATTAAATATTGTACATTGTCTGACGATGAAATTAAATATTGTGCATTGTCTGACGATGTAATTAAATATCGTACATTGTCTGACGATGTAATTAAATATTGTACATTGTCTGACGATGAAATTAAATATTGTGCATTGTCTGACGATGTAATTAAATATTGTACATTGTCTGACGATGTAATAAAATATCGTACATTGCCTGACGATGTATTTAAATACCGTACATTGTCTGACGATGTAATTGAATATCGTACATTGTCTGAAGATGTAATTAAATATAGTACATTGTCTGACGATATAATTAAATATCGTACATTGTCTGACGATGTAATTAGATATCATACACTCTCTGACGATGTAACTAAATATCGTACATTGTCTGACGATGTAATTAAATATAGCACATTGTCTGCCTTCTGTCTGATTAAATATCGTACATTGTCTGACGATGTAATTAAATATCGTACATTGTCTGACGATGTAATTAAATATCGTACATTGTCTGACGATGTAATTAGATATCGTACATTTGCTGACGATGTAACTAAATATCGTACATTGTCTGACGATGTAATTAAATATCGTACATTGTCTGACGATGTAATTAAATTTTGTACATTGTCTGATGATATAATTTTATATCGTATATTGTCTGACTATGTAATTAAATATTGTCAGACGATGTAATTTAAATATCGCACATTGACGATGTTAACTCTTCTGCCGGCTCAAATGCCACGGGCGCAGATATGCGACACGAGTTGTGTTCTTACTAAAATCCTGCAACAAATGCACCTCACCATTAGGGAGGTGAAGGTCAAGGCTATCTCTAGATGTAAACAAAGCCAGGTGGTTGTTCTGGAAAAAAATGAGAAATTTTCGTTTGAAAATGATCAAATTTCAAACGTATTCTACAGTTGGCATCACGTATAATGTTCTAGTGGCATATAGTGTTTTCAGTGAAGATTTTGATTTTGAAATCGATTTCGGAGGATGATTTATCGCTAAATTCGACACGACAAATAACGAAAAAAGCCCCTGTCTAGACCTCCTTTGAAGAGAATCGTACCCCCGTTTTCAAAATTCTATTCAAGGTAAGGTTTGCCGATAAATATTGTATTTCAAAGGCTATTTTTTCTGTGAAAATACTTAAAAATGACATAAATATAATGGATACCTAGTCTACTGCAAGATACTAATAATATGGCTCTAATTGGTTTTTGTTCTTCCTTTTATGAAATTTTACTTTGAATTTACTTTTTTTTTTTGCATTACAATCTACCTGTTTACCTGAATTTCATACCTGTAGGCCTGGCATTTCATTTTTTGAATTGTTTGGTAAATATGGGCTTATGTTTTGTTTTTTTTTAAACAACATTTACAATAAAAAGAAGGAAATTTAAAGCCTAAATTCTGGTGGTAAATAATGCTCTTATAATTTTTTTTTTACAATAATCATAAAATTCATCCATTTTGTGACAATTTTCATATCAGGTAATTTATTCTATCTTGAAAAGTATTGAAGTTAAAGCCATTCAAAGACAACACTTATTTTTTGCGGCAATCTTAAAAAAAAACAATCTGGCCTGTACAACTAGTTCATTATAAACAATCTGACGTTTGCAGAGTTAAGGTCAATTAAAGAGTAGAAGTTTCGGTCGTGGGAAAACCCCGTGTGAGAATTACTCCCCCATACTTACAAGGCATTTTTAAAATCACTTATATTGATCGAAAGTAAAGAGATTCTATTGATCAGGAAAAATACCAGTTAGACTCACAAGTCCCGTATTACAAAAGAAATTTTCATCGTTCTGTCAGGTCGAGAAACAACTGTGCCGCTTCTTTGACTACAGAAGAAGATATACCAACTCGTATTCCAAATAACCATAACCATGAAGATGTCAGGGTTGACATTAAGGTACTTATTTTATTTTATTTAAATATTAGTAATAATATTTTTTTATTATTAATAATAATATTTTGTATTATGACTTGTATTATAATATATTTGTATCATTTCTATAGGTTTTGGAAACACTTCAGTCCTTAAAAGACCAAGCAGAGTGCACCATTACAACCATTCCTTCCATTTACCAAAAAAGGTTAATAACCTTCGAGCGGGTCCATGGTCAATAGAGAATCGAGAACTTGTGTCTTCAATGCCAACGTATCATTCTGTAAAAGACTCGCTGTATCGAAAAAGAAAGAAACCGCTTCCTCTTTTACCTAATTCCAGGGACGATTTGCTTGTGCCAGAAACATTCGAAAATACAGATTTTCTCCTGGGACAGTGGAACCACCACCATACTAATGGACCAAGAACCAACAACAATTGAAAGGGATGGCACTCACATATAAAGAAAGTGATAGCAAAAGACCATCCCAATATCTTTGAATTTCTCAATTTTTTAAAGTCTGAACAAAAATTCAATGAAATTAAAATCTGTCAATATCAAGCCGGAGGACGACTTCCTCCAAAACGAAGACGCTATATGGATTTAGACTCTATATTAGAAGATCTCAAAATGTTGAACACTGGATTCATCGATGTTTTACAGTTTGTAGATAGGCTTTCGTTTAATGTTAACTTGAAATAAATATATATATATAGTGTTATATAAATTGTTGTCAAATACCATTCTATTAAATTATACAAAGTAGTTTTTTATGAGAAAGTCCCTTTTCACATCTTTTGCTGATTGGCTATAATCGCCCGTTATTTCCACTAATCCGATTTTGGAAAAGTACCGTCGTGCGACTAAACCGTTAAGTTGACAAACCTTGGTTTAATGACATGTGTAAACAACATTATAGAAATTATAAAAATGCTTTACATGCTTTCAATAGAGATAAAAGGAAATCAAACCACTCTAGACTGATTGAAACGAAATCACAATAGAAAAACTAGAAATAAAATTAAAAATTACATACAAAGCACAGCAAGGAAACTTGAATGTTGAATTTTTTACGCAAGCATGATCCAAAATCATCTCACAGACTATTTGTAAACCATCTTAAACTCATCACTCGATATCCAAAATTTTTATACTCATTTTAAGAATCTCTCTGAGAATAACCCAGATGATGATGATGTGATAAATGACTTCTTAGAAAATGATGATAATGCTGAGCAAGTTCACCAGAATAACGATTTAGATATGCCTATAACTGAAACAGAAATTCTAAAAGCTATTCGAAAACTGAAAGCAGAACCAAGTGGTTGTGACCGTTAATTAAATAAACTAATTATAAATCGTACTACTGAACTTTTACCTCTTTAACACTGCTTTTTAATAATATTTTATGGTGTGGAGGAGATATACTTCCAGTGTTTAAGAACAAAGGTGATCCAAATGTCGCAGAAAATTACAGAGGTATAACCCTCCTAAGTTGTTAAGGCAAGTTATTTACACACATTTTAAACAATAGATTACATATTTTTGATAAGGCACATGACACCATCTCACCAAGTTAATTTGGATTCAGAAAAAAAATATCTACAACGGACGGATCTTTATTTTACAAGCTATAATCAACGGGACTTTAAAAGGAAGAAAAATACTTTATTGCTGTTTCGTTGAGTATAAAACTGCTTTTTAAATTCGAATAACCATTGTAGTCTATGGTATAAATTAATCAACAAAGGTATAGACGGTAAAATTCTGAAACTTATCCGATCTTTATACTATAATAGTGAAGTTTATGTGTGACATGTCAAATGATATGGTCAATGACAGCGACACGCTTTATGTTTCATTATCACCGAATCATGTCAACAGCAGGTCGCTGACCCATGGCCATATTGTAACCTGTCATGCTTATGTCACTATTATAAGATCTAATTAATGATTACACTCAACTTGGTAGTATATATACCAGGAAGAAATTGTCATCTTCATGTATTATTTCAAATTCATATTACAGGTATGTAACTTTTAAGGTATTTTTCATTATATTTGTGGTGTATTTGAGTTAACTTTATTTGCTTTTATCTATTATATTTATAATCATTTTATGTTATACATATACACCTTTTTCATTATTATTTTACTTTAACATACTTTGCTACACTTCAAAGTGATTCTACAGTGGAATCTAAGTGTGGGCAAAGACCGAAATATCATTTCGGTTAAGTTGTCAAAGTGTAAGGAGCTTGGCTAAGGCTAAGTCTTTCTTACTACAACTTAAAAATATATAATATATACGTTACGTACAATTTACATTATTATTACGCTTTAATTACAAATATTTCTAATACTAAACAATTATTTACATTACGTATTCAATAGAACATTTATTGCGCTTTTAAACGATTCATGAAGCAATCATTGAATCAAAGCGTATGTTGCCCATTTAGGAAACTTAATACAAGTAACCTTGCAACGAGTTCTCATCGATATAAAACGTATTAGATGTACCTCTTACAAGCGAGTACGTTACACACCCCCATGTAGTTCGTACTGCTATTTTAGATTTACGTTTTTAAGATTCTATTTCTTATGTATTTGTATATTTTCAGTTTATTTATTTCAATGTATTACGTGTATTAATTGTTTTATATTGATGTATTATTTCAAATTCATATTACAGAATAAACTATCATCCAAATTAAAAGTTCCAATCAATCATCAGTAATCCAGATAACCAGAGTTTAGAACAACTCCATAAAAGCAACACATTTACAATATAGACACATTAATAGAAAAATTACGACTTTTATAATTGGTGGAGATGCAAAATTATATCCATGACAACACCAGAAAATTATAAAAAAAATTACGAAGTTCAACTACATCAGAAAATATTAGTATTACATCCACATCGACAGAAATCACGAATATGACAACTCGAATACCAAATCTTCAACTCTCAAAGTTTCGGGGTCAAGAAGATGAATAACGGCAATCGCGGAAAATAATCCTGTCCCACCAAACGTTACGGTGGTATAACCCGACATGGAAGCCAACGCCAGAGAAACCAATAGAATTATGTTTCCTGAAAACCAATCTTATCTTACTTTTTGTAACAAAAGGATCAACAAACACAGTCAGGTTAACATCCAAGATCCCAACAGCTTTGGAACAACAACCACAACCATCAAGACGTTGGCAACAACAACGGTGCAGACATAAAACAATGTAAAACATTAAAATCATCAGCCATACAAACACCAACACCAGGGCAACAGACTCATCACCGATACCAGCAACAGAACAGTGATTCCAAATGCAACAGATGTAGGGAATAACTATTTTTTTTTTTACATTTTAAACAAACCCAATGCTGGAACACCTCGTAAACGCCAAGTCAAACCCAGTAAATTTTTCAACAAATCAAAGTAATTGTTAATTAAACTGTTATCATACCGAAGTTTGGTAGACGTACCAATATTCGATTAAGAATAAGAGCTGCAGTTCTCTAATCTTATAGATGATACTATACACAATACTTTTACTTTCTTTAATTTAAGGGATACTGACATAGGCTCCTCTACCTCATTCAAAACTTGACAATGTCTCTGCAACATTGTACCCACGTCTTTGATAACCCTTTATATGGATTGGTGAATAATATCCACACTTTCAGTTATATTTTGACTTTTGTTTTAATTCTATATGTATATATATGTTTATATTTATTGTACAATCTATTTTTCTTTTCAAATGCATTAAAATGGGGACATTTTCAAATTTTCACACCCCATGAGATCTATAATAGTGAAGTTTATGTGTGACATGTCAAATGATATGGTCAATGACAGCGACACGCTTTATGTTTCATTATCACCGAATCATGTCAACAGCAGGTCTCTGACCAATGGCCATATTGTAACCTGTCATGCTTATGTCACTATTATAAGATCTAATTAATGATTACACTCAACTTGGTAGTATATATACCAGGAAGAAATTGTCATCTTCATGTATTATTTCAAATTCATATTACAGGTATGTAACTTTTAAGGTATTTTTCATTATATTTGTGGTGTATTTGAGTTAACTTTATTTGCTTTTATCTATTATATTTATAATCATTTTATGTTATACATATACACCTTTTTAATTATTATTTTACTTTAACATACTTTGCTACACTTCAAAGTGATTCTACAGTGGAATCTAAGTGTGGGCAAAGACCGAAATATCATTTCGGAAAAGTTGTCAAAGTGTAAGGAGCTTGGCTAAGGCTAAGTCTTTCTTACTACAACTTAAAAATATATAATATATACGTTACGTACAATTTACATTATTATTACGCTTTAATTACAAATATTTCTAATACTAAACAATTATTTACATTACGTATTCAATAGAACATTTATTGCGCTTTTAAACGATTCATGAAGCAATCATTGAATCAAAGCGTATGTTGCCCATTTAGGAAACTTAATACAAGTAACCTTGCAACGAGTTCTCATCGATATAAAACGTATTAGATGTACCTCTTACAAGCGAGTACGTTACACACCCCCATGTAGTTCGTACTGCTATTTTAGATTTACGTTTTTAAGATTCTATTACTTATGTATTTGTATATTTTCAGTTATTTTATTTCAATGTATTACGTGTATTAATTGTTTTATATTGATGTATTATTTCAAATTCATATTACAGAATAAACTATCATCCAAATTAAAAGTTCCAATCAATCATCAGTAATCCAGATAACCAGAGTTTAGAACAACTCCATAAAAGCAACACATTTACAATATAGACACATTAATAGAAAAATTACGACTTTTATAGTAGTATACGACAAAGTGAAATGTCGGGTAAAATTAAACGGTGACTTATCAGATTTATTTAATTGTTCTACTGGATTATTCCAGGGCGAGATTTTATCACCAAAACTTTTTTCACTATATATTAATGATGTAGAATCAAATTTCTTGTCTGATGATTGTCCTTCAGTCTTATTGTTTGATTTGAGTATGTTTATTTTAATGTATGCGGACGATAAGGTTTTAATCTCAGAAACTCCAGGAGGTTTACAAAGTTTACTAAATTTACTAGAAAAGTATTCTTCTACTTGGAAATTACCAGTTAACGTCAACAAACCTAAAATACTAGTATTCCGAAATGGTGGCAAACTAAAAGGTAACGAATTTTGGACAAATCAAGATCAAGCATTGGAAATAGTCAACGAATTCATATATCTTGGCATGTTATTCAATTTTAACGGGAAATTTTCTAAAACAGAAAAAAACATTTCAGAGAAAGGGAGAAAAGCCTTTTATTCTATACAAAAAATTTGCAATGATAACTTTTTCAACATCGAGACCAAACATGGAGTTTTTGATGCAGAAATTTGGGGATTTTATCGAACACCAAAAGATACATTCAAACTTTTGTAAAAAGCTTACAAACTACAAACGATGATATGATTTATTTTGAATTAGGTAGATACCCAATGTATATATTACGTAAAATTAGAATCTTTAAGTATTTTTATAAATTAAGAGCAACTGATAATTTTTTACTTAAATCCTGTTTTTATGATATGATTAATTGTAATATCGTCTGGAGTCGTTGTCCTCGACAATAGCCCAATATGAGACGCTGTGCACCAAAATAACAGATCACTACATTAATATACTATTTATTTTCAATCAATTCCCAATCTTCCATCAATTCAACAATCTTTAAATGTTTTTCTAACAAATTATATGTCCATCAATTTTAATAAGATTCTATCATTCATAATTCAAACTTTTCTACCATATGATTTTCTATTGGTATTAATATTCCAACATTCAAACATGATATATTATAAAGATGGAGAGAGTATATGCGTATAGAGAGATTCACTGAAAATATAAAGATTCAAACTCTTAGTACAATGATATGTAAACCATAATATATATAAAAAATAAATCATTGTGGTCTAAATACAATTACAGTCAGTAATTTCTGTAGGAACAAAGCACTAATAAATTATCTCCCTTAAGTTCTTCGACTCAACAATTATTTACGATCAATTCAAACAATATACTATCTTAATTCTACAAATAATGTTGTCAACATGATCTTCGAAAACAATTTAAAGAGTCTATGTTTGTCTCTATGGACTGAATGTTAGACAGGACCATGTCCTTGTGTATTGGGCCTAATTCTGACCCATGTAAAATAAAGAGTCTATGTTTGTCTCTATGGACTGTATGTCAGACAGGACCATGTCCTTGTGTATTGGACCTAATTCTGACCCATGTAAAATAAAGAGTCTATGTTTGTCTCTATGGACTGAATGTTAGACATGACCATGTCCTTTTGTATTGGACCTAATTCTTACCCATGTAAAATAAAGAGTCTATGTTTGTCTCTATGGACTGAATGTTAGACAGGACCATGTACTTGTGTATTGGACCTAATTCTGACCCATGTAAAATAAAGAGTATATGTTTGTCTCTATGGACTGAATGTTAGACAGTACCATGTACTTGTGTATTGGGCCTAATTCTGACCCATGAAAAAATAAAGAGTCTATGTTTGTCTCTATAGACTGAATGTAAGACTAGACCATGTACTTGTGTATTGGACCTAATTCTGACCCATGTAAAATATAGAGTCTATGTTTGTCTCTATGGACTAAATGTTAGACAGGACCATGTCCTTGTGTATTGGACCTAATTCTGACCCATGTAAAATAAAGAGTCTATGTTTGTCTCTATGGACTGAATGTTAGACAGGACCATGTCCTTGTATATTGGACCTAATTCTGACCCATGTAAAATAAAGCGTGTATCATTATCATTTATTAATTGATAATTAGTTTTTTTCCTACATTAATACATCACAATCCCGTCTTCATAAGCCCATAAGGTGCAGAAAAGTGGGACGTAAAACTCCATACATTTCATTTCAATACACTGAAAATACTGAAAACTGCAGATCAGCAATCTGAAGATCATATAATGTGAAATTCTGAGTAACAGTATATTATATAATATATATATTGCTAATAATTGTAAATAATGAAACATGACTGCTTTATAATAACATTATCATCATCATCGTCATCATAGTAATATAAAACACATTATCAAAAGATTTTCACGGTCAGAAGGAGCCAAACTAAGTTGCATCAAGTCATATTTAATGTGTATAAGATATTCTACAGTACACGTAGCTTGTATGATAAAAAGCGTTATCTACTACACTAGATCTCCTACTATTATTCCATTATTAACTGATTCAAGCCGAGGATTTGAATGTAAGCAAATTTCAACACAAATGCAATTGAACACACCTGTGCAAAAGTATATTTACTGTGAATCGGGTAGATCTGGAGAGAAAATTTATCTTCCAACTAGGTGTAAATTGACTCTCGTGAGGAATTAATCTGCACATGAGTAAATGCGTCCATATGGCCATGTAAGCAAATTTACACGTGTGTAGATGTCGCCGCATAAACATGTCGCTGTTTAATTAAAAGAAAATAGAACATGATAGATTTTCAGTAAATGTATATTACTTTAAATAATTTCTGAAATAATGGCAAATATTTTACATTTTCTCCTCTATAAATTGTAAATATACGTTGTAGTTAATTAAAACAATTCAAGTGCGATTTAAGTAACTTTGAGTTGCTCAACTACATTAGAGACGGTTTTAACCAAATCCAAAAGCCTCCAACCCAATAAAGAAATATAATATGTCAAGAATAGTCAATATGTGTATATATTCATCAGTGAACTTACCTGGTGTCATAAAGAAACAGAATCCCTTAAATGTAAAATCTGAAT
>JAUJPP010000004.1:385690-408319 GCA_030562195.1 Nipponacmea schrenckii | reverse complement strand
GTCTGCCGTGACTCGCTATCTTGGCAAGAAACGGGGTTCAATATGTGTCAATTTTCGAAATGAGGACACTGCTCTGAACTTTCTGGGTGGCCTAATTTCTTGTTGTCTCGACTCCAACAAGTGGCACAGATATGCTGTAGAAAAATTTCAACGCCCTTTATTTGACCAGAATGCGAAGCAGATTGGGAACATTTTCGTCTCTGATAAAATGAAGAATAAAAAATTGGTTCGTCCTTCTTAACTAGTGTACCACTGTTACCCTTCTTACTCTTATCAACGACACTCTGTTTATCCATCTTGTCTGATCGAACAAAGGCGTCTCAATACCACTAAAATCCGTATCCCAACTTGAAACACCATTTTGCTATTTGCCTAATAATCAATGCGTATATTTTTTTTGATATTTGATTCCTTGCCAATCGTACAGTGCATAGTTAACTTTGGCAACAAGAGATAATTTCTAGCTCCCCAGCTACGAACAAATGAAAATTAATTCCTTGGTTTTGTCATCGGAGTCGTCGTCAGAGTCTATGATAACTTTAGAGTCGGTGGGTTGGTTTTGGCGCGTTGCCCAACTCGCCGCATCGTGCCAAACTGCTTATAAAAGACCTGTGAAACGAAACAAAAGGTTTCTGATATAATCTGTAATGGCGTCATTAGTTACACATGAAACGAAATATTGTTTAATCTGTTGTGCCCTCAAGTGTCTTATTTATAATATGGACAGAGACTGGAGTTGATTGGCTCCCCATACCGTCGGCAGTTGGAGGCATTAGTCTATAAACCTAGGGTTATTTAGAAAAAATGACATATTACATATTACAGTTTCGATTTTCCTAACAGGTCCAAATTATAAATAAAACACTTGCAGCGGGATAACAAATAAAAAAATATTTCGTTTCAGGTGTAACAAATGACGCCATTACAGATTTTATCAGAAACTTTTAGTTTCGTTTTACGAGTATTTTATAAGCATTGGGCACGATGCGGCGAGTTGGGCAATGTGGCAAAACGAACCCACCGCTTTAGAGTCGGCACTTTGTCTAACAGGGCCTTCTTCCTGGAATGACTGGCGACATTTAAACAGGTGTTATTTCCTTTTCCATTTCAAACTCCGCGCCTGCTTCTGCGTTTTAGCACTACGCAGTTCGCGTTCTTTAGACATTATTCAATGGGAAAAACTACCCCCCAAAAAAAAACTATGTTTGACTTATACGAGAGAATCCAAACTGTTTCAGCTCAATAGAAAGCGAGGAAAACTATTTCTTAGCCAATGGAAGGGCAGTATTTAAGTTATTGACCAATAGCATGATAGGTCTGTGCAGACCACTGTTTATCGAAAGATGGGCATTATTTTAACCAATGAACGTACAGAATAAGACTAATTAACCAATGGAAAGAAATATAGCCATTCTCCCATCACTCAATGAATTTTAGTTACGTTGTTTACATATAACAAATATCACTCACATTCAATCGACCACGTCAATAGTAAATTAAAGTTACCCCGTCACTAAAAATTATTTATTTTAATCCAAAAATATCAAAATTTTTTGGAGACTTTCAGGAAATAGCGTAAGCTTCTTTCTCAAACACTTCCAACTTACACTGAGTCTTCCCCAATCTGTGACTTCTACTCCACCTTCAACATGTGTGAGGCATGCTCCGATGTAAGCGTCACTTGCGTCAGTATAGAGGACATATGGTAGGTTAGCATTTGGGTATGCTAACATGGGTACCGCCGTTAGATTGTCCTTAAAGCGGCCCAGGCCTTATTTGTTTCGGACAATCATCCGACAGCCTGAAAAACACATGAAATCTTTTGGTTAGCTAATTAGAAATAGTCTACAGAGCTTACCTTTGAAATTTGAGCCTTCAAATCCATGTGTATCCATAATTATCCGTGTTTGAAAAATCATAATGACTTAAGAAATTACGAACGTCCCGCCATATTGGAAAACGGTTCGTCTTGATAATCAAAGAGTTATCCTTCCCGTCGTGCAATAGCGGTCATCTATATAAACAGACTACAACGCATTTTTCAATTGTAGACTTTGTCAACAGGACGCACAATTTTCAGACTGACTGGAGACCAGCCGCGTACAGCACGGAAAAAAAATGAAAAGTGAAATTTTTTGTTTGAGGCATATTTCAAGGTATTTTGCGATTTTCTCAGAGCTTGAATATTTCTGAGGACTGTTTAAATGTAACAAAGGCCCAAAACGACCCCTAAAAATCAAGCCTGGGCCCCTTTAAGATAGTAAAGGTCGTTGACATTCGTCAGTCCATTTGAATTAAGCGTATTAATGGTTCTGCGATTCATTACATGCTTGGTAATATACGTCGAAAATATGACATTGCTCCTAAGTATGACTTGACTTCCTTGACCGATATTTTGAATCCAAGATATTGTATCTAGACTTTAGTCTAAACCATTGACGAAAGACCTCACCAACCTTAAAGTGCCAGAATCCGGATTCTAAATCTAGCGTTGTGGGCAATTTTACAGACACGAGAAAGGCCAACACATCGTCAATTAAAGGTATTGGATAAGAATTGATTTTAAGATATTATTCAAGGCTTGTAATCTACACTAAAGCGCCTTGACCCATCTTTCGTATCCACTCTTACTACATGAAAACTGTATGGGGAGCAGGAACGTCGGATAATCCTACCATCCAACATTTCATCTATGGCCTCACCAACAACATCTCTCTGGTTTAAGGGACTTCTATAAGGTCTGAGTTTAATTGGGTCATTCGAGCTTACATCTACAGTGTATTGTCATTTTACCTGTGTCCCTCTGTCCATGTTCAGTGTCGCTTGAGGCGAAATGTCTTTGTGTCCTGTCACAAATCTTAATAGTCTGTCTTTGTGTCTAGGGTTACAGTCTATGTACTTAAACACATCAGCGTTGTTGAAGCTCCAACGACTTGTTTGATTTATTTAATACAACAAATGTGTCCATTGTCGATTGTTTGGGACATTCCTACGATACACCCTCGTTTTGATCTTATCGTCTGATTCGACACATGAATAATAGCAACGGGTACCTGAGCATTGACCTAACTAGTTGCAATTATCGTTTTATTCAACAGACATAATCTTTTCAAGATAATAATAATAATAATAACTTTATTCAAGATCTCAAAATGAGACAAACGAAAAATACACAGTAATTAAATAATGACAAAATAGGCAATTAGGATTTATATACAACAAATCTAATCTTAATTACGTTTAAATTGATTCAAAATAATATAAGCAAATTTACAAAGGTTTTCTCGCTCTACCCTTTACAAGTGAATAAATTTAACATTTTTATACAAGAAGGATATTTATAATAATACTTGTTGATTTTTTTTTTTCCCTTTTTTATTTTTAAATTTAAAAAGGTTTGGGAATCTAACTTAGAATCGAAGCATAGGGCCCTTCTTTGAAATTTAAGAAAATCCCTCCGTGGCATCGTATTTTAATTTAAAACAAAGGCAATTTAAATTTTGTAAAAAGAAACAAAAACCCAATTTAAATTCGGGGAAACCGGGTTTAAGCAAAAGAAATAATTTTTTGAAATTTTTTAAAAATTCAATATTTTTCCATTTTAAAAACTAATATTTCTGCCTGTTTAATTTAAACCCAAAAAAACAAAATTCAGTTTCCTTAGTATTTTAAAGGTTTCCCATTGCAAAAAAATTAAAATAAACGTAAATGGTTAATTATAATGTGGTAAGTTAAAATTTATTAAAAAAATTTATTTTACCTTACCAATAAAAACTTTTTTTTAATTGAAAATTAATTGTTTAAAATTTGCAACCAAACAAACCCGGCCAGAACCAATTTTAAATTGGGTTGGGGGCAATTTTACACGAACCACAATCGTCAATTAAAGGTATTGGATAAGAATTGATTTTAAGATATTATTCAAGGCTTGTAATCTACACTAAAGCGCCTTGACCCATCTTTCGTATCCACTCTTACTACATGAAAACTGTATGGGGAGCAGGAACGAGTGATAATCCTACCATCCAACATTTCATCTATGGCCTCACCAACAACATCTCTCTGGTTTAAGGGACTTCTATAAGGTCTGAGTTTAATTGGGTCATTCGAGCTTACATCTACAGTGTATTGTCATTTTACCTGTGTCCCTCTGTCCATGTTCAGTGTCGCTTGAGGCGAAATTCTTGTTCCTGCAAAACTAAATAGTCTGTCTTGTGTCTAGGGTTACAGTTATGTATTAAACACATCAGCGTTGTTTAAGCTCCAACGATTTGGGTTTGATTTTTTAATAAAACAACATGTTTGCATTGTCCGATTTTCGTGTACATTCCCTTTACGATAATATAATAATAATAATATTCTTTGTTAGGGTGAAATTAGTGCCTTTTTAAAATTTTGCCTTAAGGAATTTGTACAATAGAAGCTAAAACAACAAATTACAATCTTAAAACCAGCAAAACTATTAACAGTTTATACATATACTAGTCACCCTCGTTTTGATCTTATCGTCTGATTCGACACATGAATAATAGCAACGGGTACCTGAGCATTGACCTAACTAGTTGCAATTATCGTTTTATTCAACAGACATAATCTTTTCAAGAAAATGTACGTTTTCATTCGAGTTTTGTTTGACCGAAATGCGAGCTTTATGACAATAAAAATAACCAAATTTCCCAGAACATTTAAAATCAATACAGCACTGCTCTTCCTGTAATAAGCTGATTGGTTGATAATAATAGATCGGTATATAAAGTGTTCGTCATTCCAAGTACCTACAACTACCTAGTTTATGATAGAAGCGAATGTTAACTTGTCACTACCAACTAACCAACCACAGATTGTACCTTCAACCTGGTAGATTAACAGAACACGGGAATCTATAACAGGTATGTTAAATATAATATACATTATTTTGTCGATAGTTGTGATATATAATACTGTCACGTTGGGAGCATAAAGACTTCATGGATTTTACTGTGTATTTCATGTTGGTTATTGAGGAATGTGCGTCACGTGACTAGTTAGATTGCTGTGTAGAAATGAAATAAAATGAATGGAGTTTTACGTCCTACTCCTGTACACTTATGGGGCTAATGAAGACGACAACGCTATGCAGTGTGCTATGAGGGAAATTTTGCCAGGACAGCGGCATTAGCCTACTCTCTGTGCGATTTCCAACTATCGAGGGATCTTTAATGTGCACAGCCTGTAGCACTGCATGACATATGTTCCTTACGACTTTATTGATTGAAATGAATTACATTATTGAATAATAAGATTGTTGATACACCGAATCAATACAAAACTCGTTACCATTGTCAACCATTTTACTGCACATAGCTCAGACAAATAGAATAATATTTGACAAAATATAAAAGACATACTACAGTGATATGATCGTTTTATGGCAGTAATAGATCTTTAATATATTATTTCATTACCAAACGGAATTATCTTTGGACCTACTTAACATCATCGCTTCTCAAGTCATACTCTTTTTTCCCCAAAATTCCACGTCTTCCATGGTGTTTTTTACCAGAAAGGTGAAAAACCCAATCGGGTAGCATCCCCTTATTTTTACCAGGGCAACAAATTTGGCCCCTACTTGCTGCTTTTCCAAAATAAACATTTTCCAGACTTTGTTTTCGAAGGCATCTTGGAAACAGTTCCCCAATGGGGCCATCAAATTTCTCGAACCATCGAGACTTTTTTAGGCCTTCCCACATCAAAAAGGACAAGTTTTGGTACGGACCAACCACTGGCACCAATTAATTTACATTGAACATTTGTTTGATTTTTACCTTTTTCAATCTCAATGGGTCTGGCTTTTCCATTGCTCAAAGAATGGCCGTTTTTTTTGAAACGTTCGGAAATCTTCCATGCTGGGGTTTTTTTCACCCTTTCCATTGAAAGAGTTCCCACCCATCACTTCCAAGTAAGGTGGGAAACAAACCCGTTGGGGTTTTCTCTTCCTTAAAAAGCAGACACAAGGTGCATGGAAAAAAAAAATACCCTCTAATAAAATTTTAGCCTTTTCTCAACAACACCCCAATTTTGTCTCCAGGCTTGGGAAAAAAAAATTTTTTTTAGGAAAAGGCATTTTGGGTTTTTTGACAATTTTTACAAAAGGGGCGGCGTCATATGCGTCCCAAAAATCAAGATTGTGCCCCTTTAACTTTGTATATTCTATACATCTGGGGTAAGGGGGCCAATTGGCTTTAAGTTTGTAATTTAGACATTTGTAAGATGGGGTGTTTTCATTTGTATACTAGACTCAGTTGGGGCTTGGTTTTAAGTATTTTAGACCCTTGCATAGCAAGGATGGTGACTGGTTTAATTTGAATTCTAGAAATCTTCCAGTTGGCGGTTTTACCCTTTCAGTTACTCCCCTCCTGATAGCCTTTCCTCATTTTGATCTTGCTTCCGATTTCATTCTTGTCTTATGATATACGTCACAGATGATGTCTGTTATCTTGTGTTTTCTACTGTACCGTTCTATACCAGGAAGAATATCCTCCGTTGCATATTCTATATTTACCAGTGATAAAAAATTCTCGTGGATCAAATCCCCTGGTCTGACAAGAGATGAACAGGCAAGAAAACAGTTGGCAGTCCTCCTTAAGTACTTTAGTCTCGGAAACCTTGGATGATCCTGGTCCAGTTTTTAAGAATCCAGTATTGGTCTTTTTGATTGGCTTGTAGAAGAAATCTCTATTAGACTGTAACTTCTCCGTGGAAATATTGAACTGCTCTTTTCTTATCTCATGATGCGTTGCAACTAGTTGAGCAGCATAGGGATTTTTTTTTTTTGTTTGTCTCTTCTTGCCCATTTCTTCTATTACTCTGATGAGCCGGTGTACCTTTTCCAGGAACGTCTTCTGACTACTTGGTGACTGATCATGGTGACGACTGGATTTCTTTACATCTTTACATCCTGATATTGCTTCGTAGTGTGCGACATACACTCTTTTACTTGCCTACTCTGCCTAAAGGTGTTAGGTAGTAAAGATGGCGACTAGGTTTTAATTTGTATATTCTAGACATCTGGTAGTAAGGATGGCGACTAGGTTTTAATTTGTATATTCTAGACATCTGGTAGTAAGGATGGTGACTTGGTTTTAATTTGTATATTCTATACATCTGGTAGTAAGGATGGTGACTAGGTTTTAATTTGTATATTCTAGACATCTGGTAGTAAGGATGGTGACTAGGTTTTAATTTGTATATTCTATACATCTGGTAGTAAGGATGGTGACTTGGTTTTAATTTGTATATTCTATACATCTGGTAGTAAGGGTGGTGACTAGGTCTTAATTTGTATATTCTATACATCTGGTAGTAAGGGTGGTGACTAGGTTTTAATTTGTATATTCTATACATCTGGTAGTAAGGATGGTGACTTGGTTTTAATTTGTATATTCTAGACATCTGGTAGTAAGGATGGTGACTTGGTTTTAATTTGTATATTCTATACATCTGGTAGTAAGGATGGTGACTTGGTTTTAATTTGTATATTCTATACATCTGGTAGTAAGGATGGTGACTAGGTTTTAATTTGTATATTCTAGACATCTGGTAGTAAGGATGGTGACTTGGTTTTAATTTGTATATTCTATACATCTGGTAGTAAGGATGGTGACTTGGTTTTAATTTGTATATTCTATACATCTGGTAGTAAGGATGGTGACTAGGTTTTAATTTGTATATTCTAGACATCTGGTAGTAAGGATGGTGACATGGTTTTAATTTGTATATTCTAGACATCTGGTAGTAAGGATGGTGACTTGGTTTTAATTTGTATATTCTATACATCTGGTAGTAAGGATGGTGACTAGGTTTTAATTTGTATATTCTATACATCTGGTAGTAAGGGTGGTGACTAGGTTTTAATTTGTATATTCTATACATCTGGTAGTAAGGGTGGTGACTAGGTCTTAATTTGTATATTCTATACATCTGGTAGTAAGGGTGGTGACTAGGTTTTAATTTGTATATTCTATACATCTGGTAGTAAGGATGGTGACTTGGTTTTAATTTGTATATTCTATACATCTGGTAGTAAGGATGGTGACTAGGTTTTAATTTGTATATTCTAGACATCTGGTAGTAAGGATGGTGACTTGGTTAAACATTTAAGGTAAACTCATCATATTGTGAAATATTGATGTATGTAGTTCGAACGGAAACAGGATTAAAGACCCTTTTCGTGGAAACTAAACGGCCTAAAAAATCTTTAGTTTTGTGTGCAGTGATTTTCCTGGTTTTTTTTTTGTTGTCCACAAACTGAATATTGACCAGGCTTTCATGTGACGTATAGGTTCCTATGTTTTAATCTCTCTTCATTATATTTCAGGTCTTACTTCTTGGTTGTTAAAAAACTTCAACAAAATGGCTGGGTGTTATCACGATCAAATCAGAATCAGATCTGACGATAGAAGTAGCGAGAGAAGATGATATATTAAAGGAAGGTCAAGGTTTAAATGAGATTGAGTGTGACAAGAATCCTAGAATACGTCAAATTAGGTCAAATTTAGAAAAACATTTTCACAAACACAATTGTTTGAATAAATAGTATGTAATAAAAGTAGAACCGCACTTAAGTGTCTATAGGTTTTCAATATTGCACTCGGGGCTTGGCGTAATGATACCACTTGTGTGCTACGCACACTCTTGGTATCACCACGGCAAGCCCCTCATGCAATATTGAAAACCTATAGACACTTAAGTGCGGTTCTACCATTATATTATATAAGGACTAATAATCATGTTGTTAAATCGGAGGATGGTGTGAAACATGATGACAGCAGGTCGAGTGTAATCACTAGTAGAGGAAAGGAACTTCTAGAGACAGATCCTTATAGAAATTTCACGTTTTTCACATTCCATCCTATTCCTGATTTTTTACATCAACTAGACTTTGGGGAATATAGACATCCAAATATTAATAAAATGTTAAAAAATAATCAAAATAAATCGTTTCCAACAATAACAGGATCGAGTGACTCGTATTTATCTAGATTAAACCTAAACAGGTCAGATATCTACTTGATGTTTTTTACATATCCTGATTCATACCCTATTTTTTCCTTTAAAAGAACTTACTTTAAATTCCAACCAATTCCTTCAAATTTATTCAATGATTATTTTCACCCTAAAAAAATAAGTGAGAATGAAATTCGAAAAAAAAGTTAAATGTGTCAGATAAAGTGCGATGTATTGGTCATCTTAATAGTACAATGAAACATATTACTTTCGGACGAATATTGGGATACTCGATGAATAAATTTGACAATCAACATCGACATATAACCAAACCAGGATCAGATTGTCAGTGCCAGGAAGTTTGTTGTGTGGAGTATTCATGTAAAACCTGCCCTGGTTCTAGTGGATCTCCAGTATTTAAACTGCGCTACAAGGAGGTTAGTTGTATGAATTATACGTGTAATACTTGTCCTGGTTCTCGTGGAATCACTGGTTACTTATATATCTCGACAAGGGTCACAAGGTCACCTTAATACTTACAAAGCTAAATCGAAAATCGACTGTCACACAAGTTTTAACAATCGATTTCAGACGCAAAGGACATCAAAATTACGCAAATCCTATATTACCCTGATCCTAAAAATGGTTCAAAGAAAAGTCATCCATTTCAAGATGGCGGTTGATCATTTTTATTAAACAATTCTATCATATCATTTTAACGTACGTCAATTCCGTGTGGAAAAAATTCGTCACTTTACAATTTATTAAAGATTATCTTAGCATTTGCAGTTTTGGCTAGGTAGCTGGGCATGAATTGGGTGGAAAAAGTAATCATTTCGAAATCGCTTACATGTTAACCGCTCGAGGCTCCACCTGGGCATAGAACTAATATTGTCTTCATCTCCATTTCAATTTCGTTCTAAAAACTGTCTCTGTTTCAGTATCGTTCTGTCTTTATCTGTATTGCAGGTCGGAAAGGCTAAGAAAACTCCAAGATCGGACGTGCTACAGACTGTACCAGTAACAAAACCTCAGACTGAGGGAAACGGACAAGAACACGCCACTGTCCTGACAAATAGTTTGTTTTCGCGAACTATATGGTGTGTTAGGATATTGAGATGGATAGTTGTAATATCATCTATTATACACCTCACTCAATGTAAGTTTATTCAGGACCTTATACAGACCGTTACTCCATCTTCATTCCCTGTACAAGTTACAGTAAGGACTAAGGACGCTATTTCAGCTACATGTTTCATATTTTTCTTTAAAACCAGGCATATCACTTAATTATAGTGATGTAATAATAACTTAGTATATCAATCATACCTAGAACAAGTTATTTAGTTTGTGATATTCAATACAGGTGTACAGTTTGGACCTGTTAACAGTTATACCTGTCACTGTTTTAATGATGAACCATGTAATAAAGATACTGGTGACTGTGGTGGAGTTTGTGCTAGAGGTTGGTCTGGTGCTACATGTCAGAAACGTAAGTCTATAAGCTCAAATCAAACGCACACTTAGGAATGAATTTTATTTCTAAGTTGGACAAAATCGCATTTAATTTTCTTACACTTTTTATTAGGTATTAGTAGCATTACCACAAGTTGGGCAATTCTTGTAACAGTAAAAGTTATATCTCATATGTTTGAATGTTGACGGGTTTTTTACATCGTAAAATGTTTTTAAAATTAATTGGAGTAAGGATTGATGTCATGTCATTTTTAGTCATTTATTAAACTAAATATTTTGAGAAAATGTACGAAAATGGAACTAGAGAAAGAAAACCTTTACCGTTTTCTCGCAATGACGTTAGATCAAGACATGCACCGACAACCCAGGCTCTGTTTATATTTTCAATATGGTTACCATCTTTTTCTCTGTTTTCACTTTCACCAATAAAATGAATAAAATACTATCAAAGTAGCGCAGTTTAAATACTAGAGATCCACTAGAAATGAAATGAATGGAGTTTTACGTCCTACTTTTCTACGCCTTATTGGCTAATGAAGACGGGCAACGCCCTGCAGTGTGCTATGAGGGACATCTTGCCAGGACAGCGACAGCGGTGTAGCACACGGGGCCTAGGTTTATTGTCCCATCCGAACGACTAGACACTTTTTCCATGTCAGTCTCTCCGACCTGCATCACTGATAAGGGGAAACAGGGCTGAAAAATCCAAAGGTTAATCTCGACCTTTGCCGGGATTGAACCCGGGACCTTCAGTTTAGTGGGCAAGCGTCTAACCCACTGAGCCACCGCGGCTCTCTGGATATCCACTAGAACCAGGACAGGTTTTACATGAATACTCCAACCAACATACTTCCTGGCACTGACAATCTGAGCCTGGTCGTGTTATATGTCGATGTTGATTGTCAAATGTATTCATCGAGTATCCCAATATTCGTCCGAAAGTTACCGGAGTTTGTTCTAGAGGGGTGGTCTAGTGCTACTTGCCAATAAGCTCAAATCGAACGCACACTTATGAATATATTCATGAACATGCTTAAAGAACCAAGTTTTGTAACTAGGGCAACAAAAATCAACAAAGTAATCTCTAATTGTTGCTAGCATTGCTATAATACTAAATTATCTATTGCTTCGAAGGCATAAATCTTTACTTCACTACTCAGATGGTATAAATATATTACAGAGAATGTGGCTCTTAATAAACCATCGAATCAGGAAAAGAATAACAGAACAGAAAGAGGAGTTGTTGACAGATATACAAATTGTTCTAATAGAGATCGCACTAGTAAATGGTGGAGAGTAGATCTACTCGAGGAATATCCTATTAAACATATTACAATCCAGCGTAAGTTTTTTTCTAACAGCTTCTGTAAAATTCTTAAATACTATCATGTTTATGATAATGTTACTAAGAAGTTATGATAAACCTAAACTTGATTATTGAAGTTTTACTCTTGACCAATCCCTTGTAACAAATGTACTGGCCTCGGTTGTTATATAATATCCTTCATATTGAAATTAGACGAGGAGCTGATTAACTGATTATCTATTGTAATTGTTCATTTTATTTTATCTTTCAGCTTATTGGGGTGAGTTAATAAATATTGTTTACAAGGTAATTTATTTTAGAAATCAAATAACAGACTTTAGATAGTAAAATATAAGTTATTTATAAGATATCATAAAGAAGTACAAGATATATGGATGTACTATTTCTGACATTTATTAACTCAACGGTATATACGTAATAGATTTTTAAATAGTAAAATAAAAGTCATATATGAAATGTTATAAGATTTTAGATATTGGAGCAATTTTCATCTTTAAGATATCGCCTCAATAAATGGAATTTCACTATGCGTTATTAATGAGGATGAAGAACCAGAACTATGCTATAAAGGTGGCCTGAGTGTGTCGCCACCGACTGTAAAAGATATAGAGTGTAATCAGGTTATTACTGGTCGTTATGTTAATATCAGTAATGATTTCATCAGACATAGTGGCAGATATTTAACATTTTGTCATGTGGAGATATATGGTAAGATTTTATTCATTTCAAGTTAAAAAAAGAATTACGTCACTAGAAAAGAAAACTCTGTCAAATTTAGACAATTACCCTACCTGGGTTCGATATCACTTTTCATGTTCACTACCTCCTCGTTTGAAAGGTTTATTAGACTTCAACAATGTTTTGAAAACATTTTTTGCTAGATTTCTGTTATCCTTTTCCGTAACCTTAGTTATTTTTATTCTTTTATGTATATAAAATGTTTTGTAAATATTTATTCTCGTTTGTTTATATTTATAAAATGATATATTATTATATTTTATTCTTAATATTGCTTCATTTCAGTATGTTCTGTAGGAACGTTTGGTTCAGATTGTACCAACTTCTGTCATTGTTTAAATAATGAAAGATGTTCAGAGACTGGTGAATGTCCTAATGGTTGTTCTGATGGATGGGCAGGAACAACTTGTAGTCAAGGTAAAGTTTAACCTTGTTTTTTGTTTGTTGTTGTTGTTCTTTACATTTGACAATGTTTACTTTCAAAAAAATAACTTTATATAAACTACACAATATCACTATTGCACCACTTGCAATCTTTAAATGATTATGGATCAATGACAATTTCTGTGTTGCGTTCTAGAAAGTATTTGATGTTGGTGTCGGTAGTTTTCCTTCCATGTTTCTGTTAAACCAAGTAATATTACACAGATATTATCATCGGTTTAACCCCTTTTATTATGTCATCCCTGCTTAAACAGGGTCATATTCCCCCAGCCTTAGACTTGTCCACAATTATCACAATTCCCAAAAATAGAAAAAAAAAACTACAGAGTTACAGCATTATAGGAAAACTGTTCGATTGGGTCATCTTGAATCGAAATAGAGATATATTTAAGTCATTAGACCGACAGAATGGGTTTAAGCCTAACCATTCAACTATGCACTGTTTCTGTTAAGAAAGTGCTAAAATACTATCGTAACAAGAAAAATCTGATTCAAGTTAGTATTTGATAGAAAACTATGTCATATGACTGTTCGATTTCTGTTAAATCTATATACCAATCAAACAGTTCAAATTCGGTGGTCTGACTGTCCTTCAACACCTTTTCACGTCTCAAATGGTGTGAAGCAGGGTGGCGTGTTATCTCCCATATTGTTGAGTGTATAATTTGATGAACTTTTAAATCGACTGTAAAAAAGTAGTATTGGCTGCCACATAGGTAATACATTTGTTGGGGCTTCAGCCTATGCAGACGACGTTACTCTTCTAGCGCCAAGTCGTACTGCATTACTGAAACTTTTGGATATCGCAAAAGATTATGCTAAAGAGTATGATGCTTTAATCCAGACAAATTGTACCTAGCATTGCAATGATCTGAGGTTTGAACGTTAAACCTATATTTTCAAGTTCCAATTGTCCTTTATTATCAAACTACAGGGAAGGTTACATACTCCAAAAGTGAAGGAGGAGGTAAAAGGCTATAAAAGAAATATACACCAAATGTATCAGTACATACTGAATAAATCATTGTTATGCAAAAAACCTAGTCTTTTAATTAATTTGTATATTTGTGAAATTGAAGGGCAGATAATCCAGTCATAGCTTAGAGAGCAAACCATGTACGAGAGGTTGCATTATAAAAATCATAAAATACAGATGAAATGAAATGTCACGTGATAAAACTATTCCCAATCTAAGAAGAAATATATTATACTAAAAATTTACTCCGTGGCGAAATCCCAAATTCAATTTTAAAATAAAAGTAAAATTGTAGAATAAAATTCTGTCCAAACAGAGTCCTATCTTAGTCGGGAATGGTAGCAAGAAAAACAAAGCTATTAAAGGGAGGTAACTACAATAAAGGTTTGGTTACAGACAAAGCATGACGAAGGATAGTAAAACGAATCTTTGACATACCACAACGAACACATTTAAAGTACTTACATTTAATCTGTGATGATGACAATATAGAGTGCCAATTATTGCAACGGTTTCCTAAATTTATATATTCTGTTGTCAAAAGTGATAATAGCATCACTCAACTACTTGGTCAACATGCATTAAATGGTAGTCAGTCATCTGCTAACACCTTGAATATACTGAACCATAATTATAATATATGAAAATCCGACATTAGTAAGTTAAAACCATGTGTATTAATTGAAAATTATGTAGTAAGAGCAAATAACTTAATTGTGAGACCGATGTACAGACTGACTGTACAATAAATGATATGATCGGGTTCAGAGAAATAAACTATAGAAACATATATATGAGAAAGGAGATCAACCAAATTATAGAATTTATGTGTACTAGGTGAATTAAATATTGTATTATTTATTGTATTTAAACTTGTATAAATTACGAATAAACATATAATAATTATCATTATGTTAAAAAGGTCTCCTTGAATTTTGATGTGAATTGAGGCTATTTTTGCCTTTTATTTTTTTAATTTCGAAACAGTTTACAATTAAACAATGTCTATGGTTCCTGTTAGTATAGACTTGATTGACATGAATAGTTTCGAAAAACTAAATAAAAGACGTTTTTATGTTTTCTGTGCTCTAAACAAACAATGTGCTCAAAATGTAAATGATTACTCTCGTAACAACGGCTTTTTGTATCTTGAACCATTACAAACAGTTTTTGTACAATTACAAGACGCAGTGACGGCTGCCTGAAGACGGAAAGTTGTAATGATGCAAATCTATGCTATAAGTCTCTTCGATATACTTGAATAAAACTCTTTACAACCACTCTAGTACATTGTATTATTATTTATATTTATAGTTTGTGATAATGGTACGTACGGTGCTGGATGTTCAAAGCTTTGTTCAGAAAGAAATTGTTTAGGAGAAACATCACCATGTAATCATATCAATGGTAGCTGTGAAGGGGGTTGTACAAAAGGTTTTTATGGTGAAGTATGTGATATGAAATGTTCAGATAGAAAATGTAAAGATAGTAATTTACAATGTGAGAGTAAAACAGGAGAATGTATTGATGGATGTCAACCAGGATACCAGACAGCAGATTGTACACGAGGTAAAATATAAAACTTTTGGACTAGTAAACTGCAGTGGTTAATGTAGATTAGTCTCAATTTATAATGATGGTATTGAAAATGTGATTGTAAAATATTTCAGATTGAAGAAGTCGACATTGTTCAGTCAATTGTGTCGATTGAAGCTTCCGATATTTATTTTCACTTTTTGTTTTTTAGAGGTTTTTTTATTTGTATGTTTCTCAACAGACACAAGTTTGTTGATATTTTAATTCTCTAGAATGTGATAATGGAACATATGGACAAGACTGTAAGTTAAATTGTTCAGCAAGATTCTGTAACCTAGAAGTAGAATGTAATAATATTGATGGAGCTTGTATCTGTTCAGATGGATACCAAGGAATAGATTGTACCGTTCAACAAGACATTGTATTCTCGAGAAGAGGCAATGAAGGTTAGATGTTTTTAGACTTAAACCGTTTACATTCATATGCTCCAGTTAATTTCGTTATATTTATATTAATAATTATAAAAATAGCTGTTTTTTAAAATTTATAAATATCTACCTAATCTGTTTCGTATTAACAAATAATTAATTGTATTCTCATTATTGAGTGCTGGGAATGTTGGTAAATGCAGAAATAAAAGAAAATGTTTTACAGGGGAATGTATTACAGCTCCACATTTTATGTTATCTCTAGATTTCTACTATAATAAGCTTTAACTTTACTATTTTCCCATGTTGAATTTACAGATAGAGGGTCCGACAGTTCGAACATTATAGCGATTGTAGTACCAATTATTATTGTAGTAGTAGTAATAATAGCCGTGCTTCTGATCATTAAAAAACTAAGGTAAGATTTCTATATTATCTGCCAAAAAAGAACTATGAGATTTAATTGTTGATGGGACACTCTTTGTCTCCGGCTTCTCGTCTTGTTAACTCAGTTTCCACTTTGGACAGAAAATGAAAAAAGAAAATTTAATTGCATTGCTTGGTAATAGAAACAACGGCTTGAGACTAAAATTTTCATTTCGTTGCCTTAAAAATATGTTGTTATTTTTTAGGTCAAAGTCTAGGACTCAGCAGTCCGTTAGTTACAAACAAGAAACGACCCAAGATCTACTCGTTACTCTACCATCTAGTAACAACAAAAGTAATCAACCTCCTGGGGAGGTATAATTTTCTAACAAACACAATTTAATCCACAAGGTATCAAATAATTGACTTTTAACTTCAGTTTAAACACGTTATGTTTACAGTCTACATTATGTTCCAAATATAATTAAGCTGATCTTAATTTACATTTGTATAGTTATGAGGTGTTTTGCAAAATATGGTGATATATAATTTAATTTATTAAATTTTTTATTATTATTATTAGTATTAGTAATGATCGAAAAATTAGGTGAAAATATCAACCATGACTTATTCTAGTCTAATTTGGTAATCTTATGTACCTTTATGTACAGGACCATGTCCTTGTGTATTGGACCTAATTCTGACCCATGTAAAATAAAGAGTCTATGTTTGTCTCTATGGACTGAATGTTAGACAGGACCATGTCCTTGTGTATTGGACCTAATTCTGACCCATGTAAAATAAAGAGTCTATGTTTGTCTCTATGGACTGAATGTTAGACAGGACCATGTCCTTGTGTATTTGACCTAATTCTGACCCATGTAAAATAAAGAGTCTATGTTTGTCTCTATGGACTGAATGTTAGACAGGACCATGTCCTTGTGTATTGGACCTAATTCTGACCCATGTAAAATAAAGAGTCTATGTTTGTCTCTATAGACTGAATGTTAGACAGGACCATGTCCTTGTGTATTGGACCTAATTCTGACCCATGTAAAATAAAGAGTCTATGTTTGTCTCTATGGACTGAATGTTAGACAGGACCATGTCCTTGTGTATTGGACCTAATTTTGACCCATGTAAAATAAAGAGTCTATGTTTGTCTCTATGGACTGAATGTTAGACAGGACCATGTCCTTGTGTATTGGACCTAATTCTGATCCATGTAAAATAAGGAGTCTATGTTTGTCTCCATGGACTGAATGTTAGACAGGACCATGTCCTTGTGTATTGGACCTAATTCTGATCCATGTAAAATAAGGAGTCTATGTTTGTCTCTATGGACTGAATGTTAGACAGGACCATGTCCTTGTGTATTGGACCTAATTCTGACCCATGTAAAATAAGGAGTCTATGTTTGTCTCTATGGACTGAATGTTAGACAGGATCATGTCCTTGTGTATTGGACCTAATTCTGACCCATGTAAAATAAAGAGTTTATGTTTGTCCCTATAGACTGAATGTTAGACAGGACCATGTCCTTGTGTATTGGGCCTTATTCTGACCCATGTAAAATAAAGAGTCTATGTTTGTCTCTATAGACTGAATGTTAGACAGGACCATGTCCTTGTGTATTGGGCCTAATTCTGACCCATGTAAAATAAAGAGTTTATGTTTGTCCCTATAGACTGAATGTTAGACAGGACCAAGTCCTTGTGTATTGGGCCTTATTCTGACCCATGTAAAATAAAGAGTCTATGTTTGTCTCTATAGACTGAATGTTAGACAGGACCATGTCCTTGTGTATTGGGCCTAATTCTGACCCATGTAAAATAAAGAGTCTATGTTTGTCTCTATGGACTGAATGTTAGACAGGACCATGTCCTTGTGTATTGGACCTAATTCTGACCCATGTAAAATAAAGAGTCTATGTTTGTCTATATGGACTGAATGTTAGACAGGACCATGTCCTTGTGTATTGGACCTAATTCTGACCATGTACAATAAAGAGTCTATGTTTGTCTCTATGGACTGAATGTTAGACAGGACCATGTAAAATAAAGAGTTTATTATATTATTATATTGTAATTTATTAATTTATATATATGAGTGGTTATTAATTGTTGAAAACGCCAAGAAAACACTGATAAAATAGCATTGGATATGATAAACGGTGTGTTCCCATTACTCATAATTCCCAGTTCTCATAACCCCAGTTCTCATAAATTAATTAAATTCTGAAAATAGTAAATACCTATAGTATTAATGGAACTGTCCAAGCATTTCAGTAGATGGATTAACAACTAATCAATCATTTTCTACAGTTTCTTAAGGGTTTGTTTGATATATTCATGTATTTGTTATCCCAAATTCGTTTGATGTTAACTGGCTTCAATCAACTTTTTGGTTAAATACATGTAACTTTATCAAATGATATCAGTTATAGGAGGTCTGTCGGTCTACCAATTGATAGAGTCCAAGAAACGTGTATCGACATCATGGAGAATACGTGGGATGTACAGAAGGAGGTTGCCTTCCATGACTATATTACAACTACCTGGGTAGATGATGATGCCAGATTTCCCATCCATCTTTGGAACCATTACAACACAGTCGCACCAACAACAATTTAGAGGGATTTCACAGTCGCTTAGACAAAATGTTCACCCATAAGCATCCAACTATTTTAGATTTTAAGATGTTAACAACGAGTTTATAGGGAAATTGACAATAGGTTGAGACGATTAAAGAATCAGTTGGTCAGTCAAGAGAAGACTATTTAGGGAATATTTGGATTCAGTTGGTCATTTGACGAAACTTAATTGATTTCATCAAAGTGCTTAAATATGTGCAAATATTTTGTTGTTTATATTGAGTGTTTATATTATTGAGATTGAGATTAAAGAATACTATTGTCTATATAATGGGTCCATGTCTCTATAGGGGTACAGCTAAGGATTAAAGATGCACTGAACCATAAATAATTAATTATGAGAAATGGGAATAACGAGTAATCGGAGTAAATTATGATAAACAATCATATTTTGAATTCCGATGATCCTAAACTTCAGCTTAGAGATGTCGACAGAACTCACAGAGTAGGTCCAAAAACAAACTCTGGAACACGGGATATTATCATCAGATTACTTAGTCAAGAAGTTCAACACTGACAATAGAAGTAGAATCTCCGTTAATGAAGCCCTAACCAAGAAGAGAGCACATCTTTATAAATTAACGAGGGACACCCTTAAGAGAAAAGAGATGCTGAATTGCTGGATGTACGATGGTAAGATTTACATCAGACCCTTATCTGATGACAAAAGTATCAAAATTGTCAACGAAAATGATCATCTAAAACAATTTTCTAAGGGCATCAAATGTCATGTTCGCACATACCGTGATGTTACCAACACCATTAACAATTCGATGAAGACTGATAATAACATAAACCAAACATATGGTATCGTGCCCTTAGAAACAGCATTGTCCACGCAAGTTAAAACAACACACAATTAAGACAACCATCTCTAAAGAATTTCGTTAATTCCACACCACGACAAGATTCTTCAAAAAATGGATCAGTTCTGAACTTTTAGGCATATACGTGAAGGCACTGTCTGATATTATACTAATCCATGGTAATATTCTCTTATATATTCAGACAGAATCAGGGTAAATTAAAATGATATTTTATAATAGTCAGAAACCTACATTCTATATATTTAGTAATATACTTCTATTATATTAAATTTTAGTCAAAAAACTCTTGAACTTTTCATTCAATAACACACCCTCTTTGAAAATAGAATGCAAATTAGAAAATAACGCAATTCTCCATCTGTTCGATTGGGTCATCTTGAATCGAAATAGAGATATATTTAAGTCATCAGACCGACAGAATGGGTTTAAGCCTAACCATTCAACTATGCACTGTTTCTGTTAAGGAAGTGCTAAAATACTATCGTAACAAAAAAAATCTGATTCAAGTTAGTATTTGATAGAAAACTATGACATATGACTGTTCGTTTTCTGTTAAATCTATATACCAATCAAACAGTTCAAATTCGCTGGTCTGACTGTCCTCCATCACCTTTTCACGTCTCAAATGGTGTGAAGCAGGGTGGCGTGTTATCTCCCATATTGTTGAGTGTATAATTTGATGAACGTTTAAATCGACTGTAAAAAAGTAGTATTGGCTGCCACATAGGTAATACATTTGCTGGGGCTTTAGCCTATGCAGACGACGTTACTCTTCTAGCGCCAAGTCGTACTGCATTACTGAAAGTTTTGGATATCGCAAAAGATTATGCTAAAGAGTATGATGTTAGCTTTAATCCAGACAAGAATAAACTTGTATTCTTTGAGAGCAAACAAAAAACCTGTGAAATCAATGATATACTTTTTAACGGTAAATATATCAAATCTGTAAAAACTGAACTACACCTGGGTAACTCATTAGAATTTGACAATAATGAATTGGCTATTGGTGTATTGACAGTTTCCATATAAGTTCAAATGTAACTTTAAGCCAATTTAAAAACACATATTCTAATGTAAAATATAAGTTATTTAAGACCTTTTGTATTCCATTATATGGGTCATAATTGTTTTTTTATTCACATAATACTATTGAAAAATTGTATCGAGCATTGTAATGATCTGAGATTTGAACGTTAAACCTATATTTTCAAATTCCAATTGTCCTTTATTATCAAACTACAGGGAAGGTTACATACTCCAAAAGTGAAGGAGGAGGTAAAAGGCTATAAAGAAATATACACCAAATGTATCAGTACATACTGAATAAATCATTGTTATGCAAAAAACCTAGTCTTTTAATTAATTTGTATATTTGTGAAATTGAGGGGCAGATAATCCAGTCATAGCTTAGAGAGCAAACCATGTACGAGAGGTTGCATTATAAAAATCATAAAATACAGAAGAAATGAAATGTCACGTGATAAAACTATTCCCAATCTGAGAAGAAATATATAATACTAAAAATTTACTCCGTGGCGAAATCCTAAAATCAATTTCCCTTGTAATAAAATAAAAGTAAAATTGTAGAATAAAATTCTGTCCGAACAGAGTCCTATCCCAAGGTGCATTAGTCGGGAGGGAATGGTAGCAAGAAAAACAAAGCTATTAAGGGGAGGTAACTACAATAAAGGTTTGGTTACAGACAAAGCATGACGAAGGATAGTAAAACGAATCTTTGACATACCACAACGAACACATTTAAAGTACTTACATTTAATCTGTGATGATGACAATATAGAGTGCCAATTATTGCAACGGTTTCCTAAATACATATAAGTAACCCTCTGCCAAGTTTCAAATCGATAGCTTTACGCGAAGTTGGGGGGTGCGTAAGTAAAACAGTGTCGAAATATTACTACCGTTACCTTGTTATTAGAACCAGAAGACACATTGGTCAAATCTTTAGTTGATGACAATAATATTGATATACTAGTATGTATTCTTAACATGAATAAAAAGGCAATTAAACCTTCTATCGATAATGTAATAGGTAGGGTAGAGACAGTAACTCACTTAATCATTGATTTTAAAGATATTTTTATGGGATTAGATGGCCAGTTAGGTAAAAGTGAGTTGACAAAACTTACAATTGACACTTGGGATGCACGTCCTATCAAGAAAAGTTTCAATCCAACAAGTCAGATAATAGAAAATGAAATAGACGTTTTGAAATGGCATGGTAACTAAAAGTGATAGCCCTTGGAGTTGTCATATTTGTTGGGTAAAGAAAACGGATGCAATCATAGGATCTGAGTTGATTTTGGAAAGCTTAACGAAATTACTAGTAAAGATTCCTACCCTTTACCCCAAATACTTCAAATGTTACAAAGTTAAGGAGTAGCAAAATACTTTAGTACACTAGACTTGACAATAGGCTCTTGTCTGATAATGCTATTCAAAAGACTACTTTCACTACATTTCAGTTTAAAGTTAGGCCATTTGGTCTTACAAATGTGCCAGCTACTTTTTATACGCCCACCTGAAATGTGGAGCGTATATTGTCGTCACCCATGTCCGTCGGTTTGTCTGTTCGTCCGTCGATCCGCCGGCCCGTCGGTCCGTCCGTCTACTATTGCTCGTAAACACTCTACAGGGCACAATTCTTCACTGATTTTGACGAATCATACTTAAATTTGTTTATTATCACCCGAGGATGAACCCTATTGAAATCAGTAAAATCGAAAGATATTTAGTATGAATTATTGCCCCTGTTTTTTAAACGAGTTAAATTTTTTGCTCGTAAACACTCTATAAGGCACCATTCCTCATGGATTTTGACGAAACCTTGTGAAATTGTTTATTATCACCTAAGG
>JAUJPP010000004.1:363640-385190 GCA_030562195.1 Nipponacmea schrenckii | reverse complement strand
TTTGGGGGCCCCCTTTATTTTTAAATTATTCCAAAAGCAAAAATAGTTTTACCATTTTACCAGGGGGGTTAAAACAAAATTTTTTTTTTCCTAAATACATTGATATAATAATTTCAACTTATTAGAGATCAAAGATAGGATTCATATAAAATAAGAAATTAATATAACACCAGTATCAAGTTCTTGATCGAAACCGAAATTCAAGAGCTTGTTATAGAGGTTATTATTTTAAAAAACACTTAAGACCGATAAAAGGAATCCATGTATAGAATAATAACATGTTCATTAAACTAGACATTGTCACATTTAGTTATAGTAATATACATATAGTTTATATATTCAGTGCACCAAAGGTTTAGAACGAAATGCCAGGAAACATTAAACATAGGAACGTTGGATTCATTCAAATCTGCACTAAAACTGTTGGATTTTTTTATGTTTTTGAACATTTTTATTAATTTCCAAATGACTAAACCTTTTTTGATTTTTAGAGAATATTTTTTTTACTTTTTAAGCAGATGATGTTTATATAACATACATGTTTTTATATAAATGTTAGTTTTTGTCAATGTGAAGCGCGATGAGATGTTGTATGTAATGCTCTTTATAAGAATAAATAATTTATTGTTATTATTAACATATTTTCAACAATGAATCTTTTTAATTTGAAACAAATAGAATTGAAATGAAGTGAATGTTGCTTTCTGAGTAATCTTCACTTTATATTTTAATTAAGCTAATTGTCATATACTTTCAATGTTATTATAGATATTACATACACGTCATCAAGTTTTAAATTTAATGTATTTCAAGACGAATGTAAATTTAGATCAGTTAAATTTTATATTTGGTACATATAGATTGTGAACTTAATAAGTGTAAAACCTTGTAAAAGTCAGTTATTTTACACCTTGTGGATTAAAATATAAACATCAAGCACCTTCGGTCGTTTTTCGTGTGTAACTAACGGACTGATAAGCCCTAGACGTTGACCTAAAAAACAACAACATATTTGTAAGGCAACAAAATGAAAATGAATCACAAGACGTTGTTTTTATTGTTAAGCGATGCAATTTGAATTTTCTTTTTTTTCTGGAGACCAAAGTGGAAACTGAGTTAACAAGACGAGAAGCCGGAGACAAAGAGTGTCCAATCAACAGTTAAATCACATAGTACTTCTTCAGCAGATAATATAGAAATCTTACCTTAGTTTTTTAATGATCAGAGGCACGGCTATTAGTACTATTACTAGAATAATAATTGGTACTACAATCGCTATAATGTTCGAACTGTCGGACCCTCTATCTGTAAATTCAACATGGGAAAATAGTCAAGTTAAAGCTTAGAAATCTAGAGATAACATAAAATGTTATAGTTGAAACTGTAATACATTCCCCTGTAATACATTCCCCTGTAATACATTCCCCTGTAATACATTCCCCTGTAATACATTTCCCTGTAATACATTCCCCTGTAATACATTTCCCTGTAATACATTCCCCTGTAATACATTCCCCTGTAATACATTCCCCTGTAATACATTCCCCTGTAATACATTCCCCTGTAATACATTCCCCTGTGATACATTCCCCTGTAATACATTCCCCTGTAAAACATTTTCTTTTATTTCTGCATTTACCAACATTCCTAGCACTCAATAATGAGAATACAATTATTTGTTAATTCGAAACAGATTAGGTAGATATTTATAAACTTTAAAAAACAGCTATTTTTATAATTATTAATATAAATATAACGAAATCAACTGGATCATTTGATTGTAATCAGTTTAACTTTAAAAACATCTAACCTCCACTGCTTTCTCTCGAGGCTTACGGTACAATCTATTCCTTGGTATCCATCTGAACAGTTACAAGCTCCATCAATATTATTACATTCTGATTCTGGTAGACAGAATCTTGCTGAACAATTCTTACTACAGTTTGGTCCGTATGTTCCATTATCACATTCTAGACAAATAAAATATCAACAATATGTCTGTTTAGAAAATAACCTCCTAAATTCTAAAAAGTGAAAATAAATATCGGAAGCTTCAATCGACACAATTGACTGAACAATGTCGACTTCTTCAATCTGAAATATTTTACAATCACATTTTCAATACCATCATTATAAATTGAGACAAATCTACATTAACCACTGCAGTTTACTACTCCATAAGTTTTATATTTTACCTTGTGTACAATCTGCTGTCTGGTATCCTGGTTGACATCCATCAATACATTCTCCTGTTTTACTCTCACATTGTAAATTACTGTCTTTACATTTTCTATCTGAACATCTCATATCACATACTTCACCATAAAAACCTTCTGTACAACCCCCATCACAGCTACCATTGATATGATTACATGGTGATGTTTCTACTAAACAATTTCTCTCTGAACATAGTTTTGAACATCCAGCACCGTACGTACCATTATCACAAACTATAAATATAAATAATAATACAATGTGCTAAAGTGATTGTAAAGAGTTTTTCGAAACTATTCATGTCTATTCATTACAACCTTCAGTAAAGATCCAGGTTACAAACTGTCTATCGAGGAGACTTGTGGATTTGCATCATTACAACTTATAGTCAACTAGGCAGCCGTCACTGGGTCTTGTAATTGCACAGAAACTTTCTGTAAGGTAATGGTTCAAGATACTCTAAGCCGTTGTTACGAGAGTAACATGATATACAATAAATTATTACTATAATAACATGAACCATAGACATTGGAATGATAATAATAGAAGTCATGTGTTGTTTCCAGCATATTGTTTTATTGCTAAGTGTTTCGTAATGATACAATAGAAGGCAAACAAAGTCTAAATCCATAAAAACCTAGAAAACCTTTTTAACATAAACCGATGATAATATCTGTGTAATATTGGTTCGGTTTAATAGAAACATGGAAGGACAACTATCAACATTAAATACTTCCTAGAACACACAAATTGTTTTCTCATTGATCCATAATGGTTTAAATTAAAAGTTATGTGCAAGTTGTATTGTGTATATTAAGTTGTGTTGGTTAAAATTGTTCGTTTCGATATCCTGTGACAAGTAGACCGGAAGAAGAATTGAAAATAGAGACCGAAAGTGACACAAAATATTTGACTAACGTTTAATGTAAAGAACTAAAAAATAAAAGGTTAAACTTTACCTTGACTACAAGTAGTTCCTGTCCATCCATCAGAACAACCATTAGGACATTCACCAGTCTCTGAACATCTTTCATTATTTAAACAATGACAGAAGTTGGTACAATCTGAACCAAACGTTCCTCTAGAACATACTGAAATGAAGCGATATTAAGAATACAATATAATAATATATCATTTAATAAATATAAATAAACGATAATAAATATTTACAAAACATTGGTGACGTTTTATAAACTTTTAATATAAGGAAGTATTTTATAATGACAAGTGCTATTAAATCATGTATTTTCTATATTTAAAAGATTGTTCTTCATTATTGCTTTAATTTTAATTCATTGTTTAACCTCAAATAAACACAATCTTACCATATATCTCCACATGACAAAATGTTAAATATCTGCCATTATGCCTGATGAAATCGTTACTGATATTAACATAACGACCAGTAATAACCTGATTACACTCTATATCTTTTACAGTCGGTGGCGACACACTCAGGCCACCTTTATAGCATAGTTCTGATTCTTTATTCTCTTTAATAACGTATATTGAAATTCCATCTATTGAGGCGATATCTAAAACATGATTAGAAAAATAGCTGCCACATAATCTTATAACGTTATATTTTATACTGTTTATAAGACATATAGAAATAGGCGTAGATAAAGATATATAGATATACTGTTTATAAAACATATAGAAATAGGCGTAGGTAAAGATATATAGATATACTATTTATAAGACATATAGAAATAGGGTAGGTAAAGATATATAGATATACTGTTTATAAAACATATAGAAATAGGTGTAGGTAAAGATATATAGATATACTGTTTATAAAACATATAGAAATAGGTGTAGGTAAGATATATAGATATACTGTTTATAAAACATATAGAAATAGGTGTAGGTAAAGATATAGATATACTGTTTATAAAACATATAGAAATAGGTGTAGGTAAAGATATATAGATATACTATTTATAAGATATATAGAAATAGGCTAGGTAAAGATATATAGATATACTGTTTATAAGACATATAGAAATAGGCTAGGTAAAGATATATAGATATACTGTTTATAAGACATATAGAAATAGGTGTAGGTAAAGATATATAGATATACTATTTATAAGACATATAGAAATAGGCTAGGTAAAGATATATAGATATACTATTTATAAGATATATAGAAATAGGCTAGGTAAAGATATATATATACTGTTTATAAGACATATAGAAATAGGCTAGGTAAAGATATATAGATATACTGTTTATAAGACATATAGAAATAGGCGTAGGTAAAGATATATAGATATACTGTTTATAAGACATATAGAAATAGGCGTAGGTAAAGATATATAGATATACTATTTATAAGACATATAGAAATAGGCTAGGTAAAGATATATAGATATACTATTTATAAGATATATAGAAATAGGCTAGGTAAAGATATATAGATATACTGTTTATAAGACATATAGAAATAGGCGTAGGTAAAGATATATAGATATACTATTTATAAGAAATATAGAAATAGGCTAGGTAAAGATATATAGATATACTGTTTATAAGACATATAGAAATAGGCTAGGTAAAGATATATAGATATACTGTTTAAAAGAAATATAGAAATAGGCTAGGTAAAGATATATAGATATACTGTTTATAAGACATATAGAAATAGGCGTAGGTAAAGATATATAGATATACTGTTTATAAAACATATAGAAATAGGCTAGGTAAAGATATATAGATATACTATTTATAAGATATATAGAAATAGGCTAGGTAAAGATATATAGATATACTATTTATAAGACATATAGAAATAGGCTAGGTAAAGATATATAGATATACTGTTTATAAAACATATAGAAATAGGCGTAGGTAAAGATATATAGATATACTGTTTATAAGATATATAGAAATAGGCTAGGTAAAGATATATAGATATACTGTTTATAAGACATATAGAAATAGGCTAGGTAAAGATATATAGATATACTGTTTATAAGACATATAGAAATAGGCTAGGTAAAGAAACACAAGATATACTGTTTATAAGACATATAGAAATAGGCGTAGGTAAAGATATATAGATATACTGTTTATAAGACATATAGAAATAGGTGTAGGTAAAGATATATAGATATACTGTTTATAAGATATATAGAAATAGGCTAGATTAAGATTTATAGATATACTGTTTATAAGACATATAGAAATAGGTGTAGGTAAAGATATATAGATATACTGTTTATAAGACATATAGAAATAGACTAGATTAAGATTTATGGATATACTGTTTATAAGACATATATAAATAGGTGTAGGTAAAGATATATAGATATACTGTTTATAAGACATATAGAAATAGGTGTAGGTAAAGATATATAGATATACTGTTTATAAAACATATAGAAATAGGCGTAGGTAAAGATATATAGATATACTGTTTATAAGACATATAGAAATAGGTGTAGGTAAAGATATATAGATATACTGTTTATAAGACATATAGAAATAGGCTAGGTAAAGATATATAGATATACTGTTTATAAGACATATAGAAATAGGCTAGGTAAAGATATATAGATATACTATTTATAAGACATATAGAAATAGGCTAGGTAAAGATATATAGATATACTATTTATAAGACATATAGAAATAGGTGTAGGTAAAAATATATAGATATACTGTTTATAAGACATATAGAAATAGGCTAGGTAAAGATATATATATACTGTTTATAAGACATATAGAAATAGGCGTAGGTAAAGATATATAGATATACTGTTTATAAGACATATAGAAATAGGCGTAGGTAAAGATTTAAGCAATAAACGGTCACCCTATGGCGGTTTTGGTCGTATATCAGGACAAAGGTTGGATGGAAAATTGAATGAATGCGCGTTAGCGCATTTATGATTAATTTTCCATCCAACCTTTGTCCTGATATACGACCATAACCGCCATAGGGTGACCGTTTATTGCTTATATTTACGTTTTCAAAACCTGTCACCACGACAAATTCCACTCTTTGCGTGAAAATTTCATATTACCCGCCTTTGTCGCTGGAGTTGATCTTGTTGATGGAATAGCCATTTTCTTTTCGTCAGAAAATAGTTCGCGGGGGAAAGCTCTCAAAATGTAAGAAAAAACAATGTTTATCTCAATTTTATGTTTAATCTTTATAAATCAATTCATTTATCAGTAAATATAAAACATTTTGGTATGAATTCCGTCTTTAACGACGAAAAGCAACAAAATCATGAAATTTAATGAACGCGGATACAATTGAACAACGGAGAGGTGATTCGGCTAGACCTGACCGCATGTAAACAAGTAGGAAAGTTGAGAAAATGAAAGAAACTATAAAGACCAATCTAGAAGAAGGCCCGCTCCATATGTTGATAGGTGACCACAGTTTACACTCAATTCAGTTAATTTTCAGCAAAAGCATAGTATTTTGAAACTTAATATTAAACAATCCATAAACCTGCACTTTTAGGCTCTTAAACTGAAGCGAGTAACTAGGTCAAATGGGTCTACGGCTGTGGCCAGTACACTGAGGTCTAATTCGATTGAGTTCTATCGCATTTTGCCAATTATTCTTGTATGAGACTGTGAGTATTAGATTGGCTTTGGGTTAGGCTAATGGTAACTTTATAAAATATTAGAATTCATCATTAAAATTGGAATTTTACGTTCAAGCGTGAAGATGATCGACGTTAATAGCGCGACGGCCATGTTTATTTACATTGGTTACCGTGTATTACTACGCTCAATGTTTTGGTGATGAGGCAATGGCAGTTATTGTCTCATAAACGCCACACGTATTAACATTAGTCCAATGGAGAAAAACAACAGCTAATGTAAAGATATATAGATATACTGTTTATAAGACATATAGAAATAGGCTAGGTAAAGAAGCACTAGATATACTGTTTATAAGACATATAGAAATAGGCTAGGTACAAAATCACAAGATACATGTATATACCGTTGAGTTAATAAATGTGAGAAATAGTATATCCATATATCTTGTACTTCTTTATGATATTTTATAAATAACTTATATTTTACTATTCAAAATTCTATTATATGATTACTAGGATAATTAACTTGTTAACGATATTTATTAACTCACCCCAATAAGCTGAAAGATAAAATAAAATGAACAATTACAATAGATAATCAGTTAATCAGCTCCTCGTCTAATTTCAATATGAAGGATATTATATAACAACCGAGGCCAGTACATTTGTTGCTGAGATTGGTCAAGAGTAAAACTTTAATAACCAAGATTAGGTTTACAATAACTTCTTAGTAACATTATCATAAACAGGGTCGAATTTAAGAACTTTATAGAGATGTTAGAATAAAACTTACGCTGGATTGTAATATGTTTAATAGGATATTCCTCGAGTAGATCTATTCTCCACCATTTACTAGTGCGATCTCTATTAGAACAATTATTATTTCCGTCAACAGCTCCTCTTTCTGTTATGTTATTCTTTTCCTGTTTCGATGGTTTATTAAGAGCCACATTCTCTGTAATATATTTATATCAATGAATGAGTGGTGAAAGAAAGATTTATGCCTTCGAAGCAATAGATAATGTAGTATTATATCAAATCTAGCAGCAATTAGAGATTATATTGATTTTCGGTTACCCTAGTTAAAAACAACTATTTTTTTTTGCGGCTTTAAGCATGTTCATGAATATATTCATAAGTGTGCGTTTGATTTGAGCTCCAGACCATCCCCTGGCACAAACTCCACCACAGTCACCGGTATCTTTATTACATAGTTCATCATTTAAACAATGACAGGTATAACTGTTCTCAGGTCCAAACTGTACACCTGTATTCAATATTACTAAATGATTTATTCTATAATTAAAATAGGTATTTATAGATATACTAAGTGATTATTACATCACTATAATTAAGTGATATACCTGGTTTTAAAGATAAATATGAAACATGTAGCTGAAATAGCGTCCTACTAGTCCTTACTGTGATTTGTACAGAGAATGAAGATGTTTAAAGGTCTGTATAAGGTCCTGAATAAACTTACATTGAGTGAGGTGTATAATAGTTTTACATTTGTACAGGTCAACAGGTCACCAAAGGTCAACTTCATGATATACCACCCTTCGAAGTTTTCATAGTTTTTAATCGTAAAAGAATCATAATCAAAATAAAACTTCAAAAATCGGTTTCCACATATATTTCGGCAATCGGTTATAGATTCTATATACATCAAAATAACACAAATCGGATAAACCGACCCTATTTCGAATTAAAGAAAAACACGCACAGTTAGTATAGAAGAAATTACAAAATTACCAAAAGCGCAATTTTGATTAAAATACCAAGTGTGGTATATTAATGGAAAGATGAGATTAGGCGTAAAAGGAATATGTAAAAACTTCTGTCCTAAAGGTCACCAAAGGTCAAGGTCACGAAATATGATCTTTAAACACTTTGACAATTACAGAAAGATTTCAACCGGAAATTAAAGAAAATCAAAATTCCTTTGCTTACTTTTTTGCGCAATCGATTATTGTTAACAGAAAATCTAAAATTATGTACATTAGATTTAACCCTGAGGCCCCATTTTGAGTTTTACAAAAGTTAGTCATATCAATATGGCGGCTGGTTCGTTACTTCCGCTTCGGATTTTTGTATTCTTTATAATTAAATAGACAATTGTAGTCTATTGCAAAAGAAGTTTTACAAATATCTTCAATATTCCGGAAGTGCAAAATTCGACGATAAAAAGCAAATAACATCAAAATCGGAAGTGATATCGAAATTTGATAACTAACTTTTGGTTGTAATCTAAATATCTATATATCTGTAAGTTTTCAGATTGGTCGAAATAAAACTGTAGAAGTTAAAAAATGCTAATTATTTAACAATTAAAAAAGTCTGCGACAAAAGAAAAAAAAAATTGCTATCTTTAGAACGAAGCTTAATGCAGTTACCTAAAAAAGAACGATCAAATTCAGATCAAAAATAAAGCTGCAAATTGAAAAACAAAGAAAAACTTTAGGATGATCTACGTCATTTCCTGTTGGAAAAAAATGCATCAAATTACATTCATTAACATTACTTTCAAGAATTCTACAAGAAAATCGAAAGAGTGAATTCATAGCATATGTGGTTTTACCTAGGCGATCTGGGAAGAAATAAAAATTAATTATGTGTTAATTCGAAACAAATAACGTGGATATTTATAAACTTTAAAAAAAACCAGCTATTTTTATTAATATTTTTATATTATTATATAATTATTAAAATAAATATAACGAAATCAACTGGATCATATGAATGTAGACGGTTTAAGTCTAAAAACATCTAACCTCTTTTGCCTCCTCTCGGGAAAACAATGGTCTTGTTGAACGGTACAATCTATTCCTTGGTATCCATCTGTACAGTTACAAGCTCCATCAATATTATTACATTCTGATTCTGGTAGACAGAATCTTGCTGAACAATTCTTACTACAGTTTGGTCCGTATGTTCCATTATCACATTCTAGACAAATAAAATATCAACAATATGTCTTTTAAGAAAATAAAAATAAAATAAATAAAAAACCCTAAAAAGTTAAGTTAAATATCGAAAGCTTCAAACGACACAATTTACTGAACAATGTCGACTTTTTTCAATCCGAATAATTTTTCACATTTTTAAAATATTTCAATTGGGCAAATTCATTCCACCAAACCCTAATTTTATTTTACCTTGAGTACAATCTGCTGTCTGGTATCCTGGTTGACATCCATCAATACATTCTCCTGTTTTACTCTCACATTGTAAATTACTATCTTTACACTTTTCTATCTGAACATTTCATATCACATACTTCACCATAAAAACCTTCTGTACAACCCCCATCACAGCTACCATTGATATGATTACATGGTGATGTTTCTACTAAACAATTTCTCTCTGAACATAGTTTTGAACATCCAGCACCGTACGTACCATTATCACAAACTGTAAATGTAAATAATAATGTGCTAAAGTGATTGTAGAGAGTTTTTCGAAACTATTCATGTCTATTCATTTACAACCTTCAGTAAAGATCCAGGTTACAAACTGTCTATCGAGGAGACTTGTGGATTTGCATCATTACAACTTATAGTCAACTAGGCAGCCGTCACTGGGTCTTGTAATTGCACAGAAACTGTCTATAAGGTAATGGTTCAAGATACTCAAAGCCGTTGTTACGAGAGTAACATGATATACAATAAATTATTACTATAATAACATGAACCATAGACATTGGAATGATAATAATAGAAGTCATGTGTTGTTTCCAGCATATTGTTTTATTGCTAAGTGTTTCGTAATGATACAATAGAAGGCAAACAAAGTCTAAATCCATAAAAACCTAGAAAACCTTTTTAACATAAACCGGTGATAATATCTGTGTAATATTACTTGGTTTAATAGAAACATGGAAGGACAACTACCAATATTAAATACTTCCTAGAACACAACACAGAAATTGTTTTGTCATTGATCCATAACCGTTTAGATTAAAAGTCACGCGAAAGTTGTATTGTGTAGTTTATTACGTATTTCGACTTTGGTCGAAAACGTATTGTAATCGTTCGGATTATTTTATTTTATTTATTTTATTTTTTTTGCGATTCTCGGATGAGTTTTCAGACAAACTGGTAAAAGGTACAGAAATTCTAAATCTACAGATGATTTCTATTATCAAATAAAACAAAACGGGAAGTTCTATCTCTGAGGGTTTTTTTTTGCTTTAGCAAGTTTATTTTCAGTTCGATTTCCACCGGATTTTCAGATTCGAAAACTTCAATTTATTTGTCAACTAACAATTATAGGTTTTATGCAATTCGGTTAAATCTTTTACCCACGATTTGCAATTTAATATTCAAGGGTCATCGGCAAAAATTTCAGACCGTGATTTCTCGTTTAATATAAATGGTGAAATTTTGAAACTTTACCATTTGATAGCCGATATGATTATAATTTTTGAAAAATTTTGAAAAAAAAATTCGACTTCCGGTTTAGCCTCAAATGACGTTATTACGTAGTAATAGATTTGATCTAAAAAATTAGGTCAAGCTGCCATATCGGCTGCCATTTTGAATTTTCCTTACAACTCTTAAAGCCGAAATTCAGACACTATTGATAGACCGATTTCGATGAAATTTAGCACATAGATACATCGGAATTATTCAAATTTCGATTTTTTTCAAAATTAGGTCACTTTAACGGTGTGACCCACTTAAAATAATAGTCAATATATTGTCTACGAGTAAGTATTTTTATTTTGGCTTACTTAAAAATTTCAAAGAGATAAGTGTACTTAAATACAGCAAAAATTGATAATTTTCATATTTTCGCCATCTTTAACCGTTACGGAAGGTGTGACCTAATTATTTTATGACTTTGAAAACTAGGTCAAATGATATTCCATATAATGTAGAGATGTAGGTCATGGCAAATTTAGCCTACATAATATTTTAATTCTGTCTAAATACGTTCATAATTGTAAGCAATTCTTGTTTAAGTTATGTTTTTCAAAGTTGGTCAACATTGTCTAATGTAAAGCACAACAAATAAAAAGTTAAACTTTACCTTGACTACAAGTAGTTCCTGTCCATCCATCAGAACAACCATTAGGACATTCACCAGTCTCTGAACATCTTTCATTATTTAAACAATGACAGAAGTTGGTACAATCTGAACCAAACGTTCCTCTAGAACATACTGAAATGAAGCAATACTAAAATAAACAAGCGGTTGCCTAGCAAGATACGCCCACTTGGAAATATATTTACTGTTTTAACACAGGCAGAAACCCCAATATTATTTAGGTCTAATCCAAGTTCTCATCAATATAAATGTTCACACCAAATTTGATTCAAATCAGATGAAACCTAGTCTCTATTGTATTTACTATATAATTTTCATGAGATTGGACTAAGTCAAGGGCAATAAGTCAAATATAGTTTATCGAAAATTAGTAAATTTTGAACTTGTTCAAGATCTAAGCAATAAAAATGATCACATCAAATTTCATTCAAATCAGATGAAAACTGTATCATCTATTGCAATCACAAGCCAATTTCGCAGTATTTTGACTAAGTCAAGTGCAATAACTCAAAAACAGTTTATCAAAAAATCGTCTATTTCGAATAAGTCCAAGATCAATAAATATCACAGCAAGTTTCATTCAAATCCATTGAAAACTATTGTCTCTATCGCGTTCACAAGTCAATTTTGACGCGTTTTGACTAAGTCAAGTGCAATAACTCAAAAACCGTTCGTCGAAAATCGCCAATTTCGAACCTGTCTGAGATCTCATCAATATTAATGATCACAGCAAGTTTCATTCAAATCCGACAAAAACTGTAGTCTCTATCGCGTTCACAAGCAATTGTGGATGGACGGGTGGGCGGACGGACGGACAGGGGTGACGACAATATACGACCACATTATAATGTGGGCGTATAAAAATATTAGAACCAAATATGGCAGAGAGTTGGACTTTGCTACTGAAACATCTGATTTTCTGTGATAAACTGGCCAAAATAATGAGGCATCTGTACGCGAGATCCTTTTCGCTGACCTCTATTGAAAATCCAACCCGTATGTGCCACGCTCATCTCTTTTTTCTCCGTGAATATCATCATTTTTAAAAGGTATATTCATGGTTTAAATTTGAAACTTGTACTTCTGATAGATCACAATTTATGCATACTATCATTTCAAAGAAGCGAAAATATTGCAAAATGTACTTTTTCATTTTAAAATCTTTTGTTATACATTTTTCTGAAAAAAAAAATAATAAGGTCACCCTCTAAGGCAATTTAAGGTTGTGGATTTTTCGGGCAAGTATAAAACCGGAAGAAGACTTCAAAGTCAAAGTATCAATTGGTAGCCGAGGTCAATGACCTTTGATCTTTTAAAGGTCAAGGTCACGAGGAATAAGCCTTTAAAATTAGAAAAAAAATCAATCGGAAGTTGCAAAAAAAAGCAAAATTGAAATTCAAAAATAGTCTTCCTAATCGTTTGAACTCCAAAAATGCAAATATCACGCAAATGGCACTTAACCCAGAGACCCCATTTTGAGTTTCACAAAGTAGTGACATTTCAAGATCAAAGTATTACTTCCGGTCTGTATCTTTTTTTTTTTAAATCGGCCAGTTTTTTCAAAAGATATCGTTTCGATATCCTGTGACAAGTAGACCGGAAGAAGAATTGAAAATAGAGACCGAAAGTGACACAAAATATTTGACTAACGTTTAATGTAAAGAACTACAAAAAATAAAAGGTTAAACTTTACCTTGACTACAAGTAGTTCCTGTCCATCCATCAGAACAACCATTAGGACATTCACCAGTCTCTGAACATCTTTCATTATTTAAACAATGACAGTAGTTGGTACAATCTGAACCAAACGTTCCTCTAGAACATACTGAAATGAAGCGATATTAAGAATACAATATAATAATATATCATTTAATAAAATATAAACAAACGATAATAAATATTTACAAAACATTGATGAAGTCTCAAATACTTTTCATGTGACGAAGTGTTTTATCAAAGAAAAACAATAACTAAGGTTCCGAACCGGAAAGGAAATCTGAAATCTAAATAGAAATAATTTCAAAACATTGTTGGCGTCTAATAAACTTTTCAAACGAGGACGTACGTCAACCAGCAGCTTTGATTGCAAATACAAATCAATGTTGTCCATTTACATTTGGTTCATGTCTATTCTATAATAAAAAGTGTAATCGAACCTGGGAATGGTAATTTTCTAAATTTGACAAATCATTCTTTTCTAGTGCCTTAATTTTAAATCATTTTAACTTCAAATAAACACAATCTTACCATATATCTCGACATGACAAAATGTTAAATGTCTGCCATTATATCTGATGAAATCGTTACTGATATTAACATAACGACCAGTTATAACCTGATTACACTCTATATCTTTTACAGTCGGTGGCGAGACACTCAGGCCACCTTTATAGCATAGTTCTGATGCGTCATTCTCTTTAATAACGTATAGTGAAATTCCATCTATTGAGGCGATATCTAAAAATATGAAAAGCTCCAATACCACTTCATACATAAATATATTTATATTTTACTATTTAAAAATCTATTACATGTATATGATATCTAGGGTAAATTGACAATATTTTATTACGTATTTCGACGATTTAGTCGAAAACGTATTGTAATCGTTCGGTGTATTACGTATTTCGACTTTGCGAAAACGTATTGTAATCGTTCGGTGTATTACATATTTCGACTTTGGCGAAAACGTATTGTAATCGTTCGGATTATTTTATTGCAGTGCATTTTCGAAATGTTTTTTTTTCGAATTCTTCCCAGAGCGCCAAGCCAAAACTAGATATGCTATGAATTTACTCTTTCGATTTTCTTGTAGAAACTCGTCAAAGTAATGATCATGAATTTTAAAATTTTATGAGAGCGCTTGTAATGAAATCCAAATCTGTTTATAATGCACATTTCTGTCTTTTGCTTAACGAACGAATCCCTGGATGCAACCCACTGCTTCAGTGCTCTTAGGCGTACGGTTCTAATCAAACTGGTAAAAAGTACAGAAATTCTAAATCTACAGTTGATCTTTTCTATTATCAAATAAAACAAAACCGGAAGTTCTATCTCTGACCGGAAGTGAGAACCGGTTTTTTTTTTTCTTTAGCAAGTTTATTTTCAGTTCTATTTCGACCAGATTTTCAGATTTGAAAACTTTAATGTATTTGTTTAACTAGCAAAATTTTAATTTGGTTTTAAATTTTTTTCCCCAATTCGGCAAAAATTTCAGACCGTAATTTCTCGTTTAATATAAATGGTAAAATTTTGAAACTTTACCAGTTGATAGGCGATATGATTATAATTTTTGAAAAAATTTTGAATAAAAAAATTCGACTTCCGGTTTAGCCTCAAATGACGTAGTTACGTAGCTTCCGGTCGATAACAGCAAGGTGAAAAGTGAAAACTGTTTTATTAATAACTTGTCAATAGGAATCGATTTAAGCTAAATAATTAGGTCAAGCTGCAATATAGGCCGCCATTTTGAATTTTCGTTACAATCCTTAAAGCTAAAATCAGACACTACTGATAGACCGACTTCGATGAAATTTAGCACATAGATACATTGGATCATTATCTACCTTTTCTTGGAGACCGATTTTTAAATCTCGTATTTTTTTTTTCGAATTATTCAAATTGCGATTTTGTCATTATTAGGTCACTTTAACTTAACGGCTACGGAAGGTGTGACCCTCTTAATCTATGACCTTGAAAATTAGGTCAAATAATATACAATATATTGTCTACAAGTAGATATTTTTTAATTTGGCTTACTTAAAAAATTCATAGAGATAAGTGTACTTAAATACAGTAAAAATTGATAATTTTCATATTTTCGCCATCATTAACCGTTACGGAAGGTGTGACCTAATTATTTTATAACTTTGAAAACTAGGTCAAATGATATTCAATATATTGTCTAGATATAGGCCATTGCAAATTTAGCCTACATAATATTTTAAGGCTGTCGAAATACGTTCATAATTGTAAGCAATTCTAGTTTATATTTTATTTTATATATAACTATATAATTTTTTTTTTAAGTCTATGATATGATTTCTGGAGAACATTAACTTTATTAACAATATTTATTAACTCACCCCGATAAGCTGAAAGATAAAATAAAATGCACAATTACAATAGATAATCAGTTAATCAGCTCCTCGTCTAATTTCAATATGAAGGATATTATATAACAACCGAGGCCAGTACATTAATTGCTGAGATTGGTCAAGAGTAAAACTTTAATAACCAAGATTAGGTTTACAATAACTTCTTAGTAACATTATCATAAACAGGGTCGAATTTAAGAACTTTATAGAGATGTTAGAATAAAACTTACGCTGGATTGTAATATGTTTAATAGGATATTCCTCGAGTAGATCTACTCTCCACCATTTACTAGTGCGATCAATATTAGAACAATTAGTATTTCTGTCAACAACTCCTCTTTCTGTTATGCTATTCTTTTCCTGTTTCGATGGTTTATTAAGAGCCACATTCTCTGTAATATATTTATATATAATATATTGCATTATATTATTAAATATTATAGTATAATAATATAATATATGTATCATGTCATCTCCTTGAATGGGTGGCGAAGGAATGGAGGTCGGAGCAATAGATAATTTAACTAGCTATGTGTGTTTTAGCAATACTTGCAGCAAGTTGATTTTATAATGCCTAGATATAAAAATATTTTTTTTTTGAATCTCACCCATTAATTTTGAGCCTCAAAATTTCTTTAAAATATTTTCAGGAAAACATTCACAGATGTGTGTTTGATAGAATACAGATCGTATATATATATTATTCAATACTCTTTGGTCTATCTCCCTTTTTAAACATCAAATTATGGCCAAATAGTGAGCAGAAAATTTAGTGTTTTGTCACAGCAGTGGGTCGTCTTAGATTGGTCACCCTCTAAATGCAACTTAAATAGACTTACGTTTTTGACAAGTAGCACCAGACCAACCTCTAGCACAAACTCCACCACAGTCACCAGTATCTTTATAACATAGTTCATCATTTAAACAATGACAGGTATAACTGTTAACAGGTCCAAACTGTACACCTGTATTGAATATCACAAACTAAATAACTTGTTATTTTATTCTATATCTAAAATAGGTATTATCTAGGTATGATTGATATACTAAGTGATTATTACATCACTATAATTAAGTGATATACCTGGTTTTAAAGATAAATATGAAACATGTAGCTGAAATAGCGTCCTTCGTCCTTACTGTAACTTGTACAGGGAATGAAGATGGAGTAACGGTCTGTATAAGGTCCTGAATAAACTTACATTGAGTGAGGTGTATAATAGATGATATTACAACTATCCATCTCAATATCCTAACACACCATATAGTTCGCGAAAACAAACTATTTGTCAGGACAGTGGTGTGTTCTTGTCCGTTTCGCCTAGTCTTGGGGTTTGTTACTGGTACAGCCTGTAGCACGTTTGATCTCAGTGTTTTCTTAGTCTGGAAATATTTGTTAAAAGGTTTTTTATATCCATGTATCTACGTGACTATTAAATAAAAATAAAATGTACTAATTGTTGATTATCATTTTGACCTATTTCTAGTCTACGGTTCTATAATGTCTAATTTATGTGGAACCTTCAGAATACATACTATTATGTGTATTATGTGTATTTATATGTTAGATTTGAGGAAGGGGAAGCGGACAGATCTATGACACTAAAATACACTATAATTTTCATGCAAGAACAATGTGATTAAAATCAGAAACAGTTCATACCCGATTTCTGTTTATATTTTTTATCAACTCATCATTTGGTACCATCGTTTTCACTCTTTCACCGATAAAATGATTAACACTATCAATTTCCGTGGACTGTTTTCTTACAGATTTTACCTGGTCGGGGTTTATCAGTCTATTAACCTGTTTCAGTGATTTAGACATACAAGCTTCCAATGATTCCTTTTTTGATATCACTTTGAATATCGTCAATAAAACGCAAACTATTGTCATCCCTAGATTGATTATAATTGATAAGCTTTTCATCACTGACTTCTGCAGATTTCGGATTGGGATGAGGATCATATAAGATATACTCCTTTACACGGGATCTCTAATAAGAGTTTTATTCCAAGGGTTAGCGTTAAAATATTTTACTCCTAAACGTTCTAACTTATTTAAACCTCGATATTGCTCTAAAATACCAGCTTCTATCATCACACCTGATCCATTTTCTTGTTCAACGTCAATACAAACCATTTTAATCAAGTTTTTATAGATCCAAGAAATGAGACCTGAAATATGAAGAAGGGGTTTTGGAATACGTGTATAAAATTGAGATATTACAACAGTTATTTCCCTTTGATTATACCAAAGTTCATTATGGTTGGACTAGAGATGATAGCAATGGTGAATACAAGACTCGGATCAAAGACAACTCGGACCAAACACATCTATGATTATACTAGTGTTTTTAAACGATCTACACTCTTTTTGAATCTCAGACCGATGTCAGAGACAACTCAGATTACTTTTTAAAGACTTGGACCAATGTTAAAAAACAAGGCTAAAGATTTTTTTGTCCGAGCTGTCTAAGGTCCGAGTAATTCTCAGTCCAAATTGTCATCGGTTCAAGATGTCTTCAATCCAAGTTGTCCTCAGTGCTAGTTGTCCTCAGTCCAAACTGTTTTCAGTTCAAGTTGTCCTCAGTGCTAGTTTTCATCAGTCCGAGTTGGCTTCAGTCCAAATTGTCTTCAGTCCGAGTTGTCTTCAGTTCAGGTTGTCTTCAGTCCGAATTGTCTTCAGTCCGAGTTGTCTTCAGTACAGGTTGTCCTCAGTCCGAGTTGGCTTCAGTCCGCCTTGTCTTCAGTCCGAGTTGTCCTCAATGCGAGTTGTCTTCAGTCCGAGTTGTCTTCAGTTCAGGTTGTCTTCAGTCCGAGTTTTCATCAGTCCGAGTTAGCTTCAGTCCAAATTGTCTTCAGTCCGAGTTGTCTTCAGTTCAGGTTGTCCTCAGTCCGAGTTGGCTTCAGTCCGACTTGTCTTCAGTCCGAGTTGTCCTCAATGCGAGTTGTCTTCAGTCCGAGTTGTCTTCAGTTCAGGTTGTCTTCAGTCCGAGTTGTCTTCAGTCCGAGTTGTCTTCAGTTCAGGTTGTCTTCAGTCCAAGGTGGCTTCAGTCCGAGTTGGCTTCAGTCCGAGTAGTCTTCAGTACGAGTTGGCTTCAGTCCAAGTTATCTTCAATCCAAGTTGTCCTCGGTGCTAGTTGTCCTCAGTCCGAGTTGTCTTCAGTCCAAACTGTCTTCAGTTCAAGTTGTCCTCAGTCCGAACTGTCCTAAGGTCTAGTTGCGTTCAGTTGTCTAATCTTTAGAATTAGTTCAGAAAATCTACGACACTTACCTCAATTATATGTTCTGGTTCTAGTCGATGTTTAGACTATGGTTTATAATATAGAAGATTATCCAAGAACCAAGGAAATTACTTTTATAGCGTTATATATGAATAGTCTACGTCATAGACGCGGTTCACCGATAAAAATCTTTCATTTAAATATAAATTATGACAACAATGATTTATAACTTTCTTTGTTATACTGGTAGTAAGCACTTTTTTAGAGTATGGTTTCTATATGGTTACGACTAAACATTAATTAAATACAGTTTTCTATACCTGTACTATAGTAAGTAGGGGGGGGGGGTGATATTATTAGATGTCTAACTAAGAGATAAATGTACTTAACAAGACATTTTTGATATCTTTAGTGTGACAGCCTTAAGTCAGAAACACATAGCTTACCAATAACTCCAGTGATTAATCGTTCCTTAATGTGACTAGTTCTGAACATTTCAGGATGGAGTGGGAAATATCGCATTTGTAGAATAAATCGCCACGATCATAGAGGTTAGATTGTAACAGGTTCGTTAGGGAGATATTGGTAAGAGAAAGTACTTTTATAAATGTCACGCAAAACTGTATGTTAGATAGGTTGCCTATCAAAATGGGGCTCTAAATATTTGTGGTATGGCGCAAAAAGATCTAAGATTTGGATCCATTGACCTCCTGTACACATGCTTTCATAACTTAGTCATTATTACAAAGTTAAAACCTTCACCCCCTCACAATCTTAAGCGAAGTCATTACCCCCCTCCCAACCATCGTATTTAACATTATGTTTGCCCATTAACTGTGTTCCAAATTGAGGTTATCCCACTGCTTTCTCCACTTTGAAGAGGGACAAGTTCGACACGGACTCGTTACTTGTTAATAGACTTCTTGAATTCAAACATGTTTTCAACACCAAGCAGCAGAGTTTCGTGCCTGATATTATTAGAATCCTACCCAAATATGATTTATCTGAATCATTATGTAACTTTTTTATTTTCGGAAACATTTTGTAAACAGTCTGTGTGAAAAAAACAACGTCCGGGCTGCTGTATTACAATTTGAATGCAGTAAATAGAGAGAGAGGATGTAACAGTCTTACTAGGTGACAGAATGTACCTTAAAGTCTGTAGCAAAAATGACTTGTGCCGCAAATTCAGGTCTGTCTAAATGAATGTGTGCCTAATTTAAGGTGTGCTTAAATGAGTGTGCCTAATTGAAGGTCCCTAAATCGCTGTGACTTAATGTAATTCTCGAACGAGTCAGTGAGTTTTTTTTTTTAGATCAGAACAAAAGAAAATATCCATCAGTTATTCTTAATGAAATATTTATTTCATCCTAGTCCTGTATATTTGGGAGAATTCCTCCCTTCCCCGAAATCTAACAATATAATCTTGTAATCTTTAATTATAAAAGGAACAGCATTAATCACCACGATTGTTATAAACATTCGTTATAATCAAACTCTATTGAATAATTTTGATCAATATGTTCAGTATATTTTTTAACCCAGACTCTATATTTGGGTAATTTCCCTTCCCCGAAATCTAACAATATAATCTTGTAATCTTTAATTATAAAAAACAGCATTAAACCCGGTTCTTATGAATATTATTATAATAAACGTCTATTGAATAATTTTTGATCAATGATGTTCATAAGTTTAACCCAGACATGTATTTGGGTAATCCTCCCTTCCCCGAAATTAAATATAACTTGAATCTTCAATTATAAAAGATAATACTGGAATTCAAAGATATGGCATACTGCACGTAGCCACAAATTTAAATCTTCCTTGTCAGATAGTAACATGATAATATTCAATACGCCCGAATTATGTTTCAAACGTTTTCTACACCTTGTACTACAGTCAAATATTTTTACCAAGTTTCGACATAATCAAAATATCATACATTTTTTTAATACTTAAATCTTGTCCCCACTGGCAGGAAGAAAACAGTTTTCAATACCCCGTATTATAGTGAATATTAATCACTACGTTTCGATATGAACTTTTTGAAATTATTTCTATAATACCCTACATACCCACCAAACGACTATTTAAAATCTTCGTATCATTCAAAAACGTTTTTAAAAATTTTAACAAATGTTTATTTGGGTTTTTGATTGCCAATTAAACATGCACACTAAAGGTATTGGTTTACTTTGCATTTTTACTATTTTTACCAATATTTACTATTGTATCGCCCGATATCATTCTTCCCTTGAAACTTTTAAAATTTAAATTATTGGATTTAGGTTCCTCCAATATAATAAAATATAATGGAGCTGGTAGATTTGCTTTCCTTTTCTCAATATCGAAATTGTATTCCGCCCGGTCCCAATTAGCAATTTCCCTT
>JAUJPP010000004.1:342684-363140 GCA_030562195.1 Nipponacmea schrenckii | reverse complement strand
ATATAATGGTTGTCGACGGGGTGATAGGTACTGGATTGGTAGTTGTTACAAATGTGGCATTGGGTACGGACTGAGATCTGGTTCGTGGTGGAGATGGTCTGGGTACACTTGACCTGGTTGGAGAATTCGGGGTGGTTTGTTGATCCAAAAACTTACAGAAGGAAGAAAGGTCGACCGAACTTGGGTCACGTGGTGAAGATTCAGATGGTGCAGGCGAGGAATCTGAAAGAGAAAAGAGAAGGGGGGTACCTTCTCTACGAGAACGTTTACCAAAGTCTGCTGGACTAGGGGATGGTGAACTGCGGGCTCGTTTAGGTGTCTGGTTCGACATGGTGGTGACTCTTGTTGGTGCGGGTGTTAGTGGATCAATCTCCATTTCAGTTGGTAAGGATATGGTTACTCTGGTCTTGGTTTCGTTGATCGTTTGGTAGAATTTGGCAATCACAGGTTGAGTTAGACGTTTCCCATAGGATCGACGGGCCCATGAGAGGGCATGGGAAATAATGCGGTCGATGGCTGGTTGTGATAAAGACTTGGTTCTGATGAAGGTGAGTTTCTCCTGCAGGATTGCTTGGTAATGGTCGATCAGGGTCTGCGTTACCTTAGAGAGCCATGTCCGGTTGAGGGATCTAATATTGGCGTCAACAGCTGACGTTTTCATAGCTGGACGAATAAAACAATCCAATTCAGAGACTTTGCGCTTGAAGGTGAACGCAGGTTGACCTTGCTGTTGGAGGGTAAGGATTGCCAAATGGTGAAGACATTGCAAAACCTGGAAGAATATCTTAACAAAGGGTTCTTCATCCTTATGAGTGGGAACTGGTTGACGTCTGTGGGTTGGTGTGCGTTTCTGATATTGGTGAGGCCGGTGGTTATTTTTGGATGGGTAGGCTGTGTTGTGGGTAGGTCGATGGTTATCTCTGGATGAATAGGCAATGTTGTGGGTAGGTCGTTGGTGTGGTGGGATATAAATGGCTTGATTGGTTGGTGGTCGGCGATTGGTAGATGGTAGAGGTCGATGGAATACTGGGCCGTTATAGGGTTCGTGATGTTGGTTTGGATGGCGATAAGTGTTGCGATGTCTGGCTTCTTGCCAGTGGTTGTCAAAGTTGTGGAGCATAATGAAAATAAGTCTAGGTTAGAAGGGGAATGTTCAGTTGTATTTAAATAATTGTGAAATTTTAATATGTTAGCGTAAAATGTAGGAATCAGGTATGCAAAAGAAGACGGATTGGGTGTTGGAAATAAAGAAAGATGAAAATATAAGTGAAAAATGCAAAAATATATATTAATTAAATTACTTAGTAAATTATATTTGATTGCAATTCAAAATTGGTTAGGATTTGGCCTTTCGGTTAACCAATTACTCCAAAATCATCTTTTGTGTAATCTATATATTTTTCTTGAGAAAATGGAGAAGATGTAGGTTAATAATAATAATAAACTCTTTATTTTACATGGTTATAGGTTGTATTGCAATCTGTAAAGGGATATGTTTCCATTGTTGAAAAATAGATGTCTAACCGTGTGGGCACAAGTTATGACTATTTATATTTTTCAAAATACATTATGTCAAGTATAACTTTCATGTCATCAATTAAGCTGTAGGTGAAGCGAATATCCTCTATTGAGTAAGATGGTTTATATAAAGCGAGGATATCCTCTGTTGAGTAAGATGGTTTATATAAAGCGAGGATATCCTCTGTTGAGTAAGATGGTTTATATAAAGCGAGGATATCCTCTGTTGAGTAAGATGGTTTATATAAAGCGAGAATATCCTCTGTTGAGTAAGATGGTTTATATAAAGCGAGGATATCCTCTACTGAGTAAGATGGTTTATATAAAGCGAGAATATCCTCTGTTGAGTAAGATGGTTTATATAAAGCGAGGATATCCTCTGTTGAGTAAGATGGTTTATATAAAGCGAGAATATCCTCTGTTGAGTAAGATGGTTTATATAAAGCGAGGATATCCTCTGTTGAGTAAGATGGTTTATATAAAGCGAGGATATCCTCTGTTGAGTAAGATGGTTTATATAAAGCGAGGATATCCTCTGTTGAGTAAGATGGTTTATATAAAGCGAGGATATCCTCTGTTGAGTAAGATGGTTTATATAAAGCGAGGATATCCTCTGTTGAGTAAGATGGTTTATATAAAGTGAGGATATCCTCTGTTGAGTAAGATGGTTTATATAAAGCGAGAATATCCTCTGTTGAGTAAGATGGTTTATATAAAGCGAGGATATCCTCTGTTGAGTAAGATGGTTTATATAAAGCGAGGATATCCTCTATTGAGTAAGATGGTTTATATAAAGCGAGGATATCCTCTGTTGAGTAAGATGGTTTATATAAAGCGAGGATATCCTCTATTGAGTAAGATGGTTTATATAAAGCGAGGATATCCTCTGTTGAGTAAGATGGTTTATATAAAGCGAGAATATCCTCTGTTGAGTAAGATGGTTTATATAAAGCGAGGATATCCTCTGTTGAGTAAGATGGTTTATATAAAGCGAGGATATCCTCTGTTGTAGCAAATTGTTTTTTCTTAAATATAACATTCCATTTACTGGATATTTTCTAAGGATGTGTTCAGAAACATCAATTCTGAAACAGTGTGAAATACGACAAACTGCATGCCAACACGTTAATATCAATATGTGTGTCTCTAACTTTGTCTGAAAGTCACAAACAGCTAAAACGTTACAAAACAGTTACATGAACAATTTGAACCCCATGCCCTGCCATGTCAATGTGCTTGATAAAAGAGACTTTCATTCTTAATTGATAATTAATCTACTTATCAAAACTCATTTTTTATTTGGACTAACTGAACCGAACAGCAATAATAACACAATATTACCAGACAAAATGGAGCTATTTTTTCACATTAAAATTAAAGCTGACCCTGAAGTTTTCTTCAAATGTAAAAGCTGTCTGTGAGATGTTGAGTGACTAAGATGATCGTGTACACAACTCTATGGCGTTATATCACATGATATCAGATAATACAAGATATAGGACTCAGTCCAGTAAAACATTTGATGATAGTGATTGTATACCAATTTAGTCCGTTCTATATTTAGAAATCCTCTTTCTCCCTTCCTTTGGGGGTTTTTGCATGCCCATTTTTGACTAATTTTTAGTCTAGATTTGAAATTTGATGTCTGAAATTGCATTTTCTTTCAGAATATCTGAGATAATGAGAAATTTAATTGGCGGAAGGTTATTTCTAAAAATAGTGGTTTTGTGTGCAGTGACAGTCAAGCGGATGTTGATAAAATGTAGTGGTTTACTTTCATTTTGTTTAGTTCAAAATTTTCATGGTCATGCTATATTGGATTTTTGTACAGAAACTAAGTATTGGCTTTCATGTGACATATAAGAAAGTTTTCAACGAGATTTCTGGAAAAAGTTCTAGAAGGTTGAATTTTGTGATTTAACATGGAAATAGATGGCAAATGAATTAGTGGACTTAGTCCGTATAACTCCTTGTACGCGAACTTCCTAATCACTCAACGTCTCACAGTTGACGACATATCTGGCTAATCTTCTGGAACTACAGGAACCACAGGCATCAGGCAGAAAGTTTGACTGACTCAAATAGCAGTTAGAAGTGACCCTGATACACAAAAATGCAAGAAAACCTCTTTACAATCTCTTTAAAAATATCAACAATATACCTTTTATAATATTTGGTCCAAAATACAGATCAATTCTACATGAAGCAACGGTGTCATTGTACAATTAAAAGATTGGACTTAAACTAGTGTAAACTTGACTTGTTATAAATTGTGTGTGTTGTAATTTTAATGCTAAACAAGTCTCCCAAAAGAGAACTTGATTTATTCAGGAGCTCACGATCCTTTAATGTGGGATAAAAACCCATTCAGAAAACAGAACTAAATTATTTAAATTATACTCGTGAATCATGGCATGAACTTTTTTTTTAAGAAACTCAACATGTATTTTATTGCCGAAATATAAAAGGTTCACGGTTGTTTCAATAGAAATCAAAGCAGTCAGATCAATACATGATCCAAAACTGAAATATAAATTTCGAGGAATACCTACATCTTTCAAAGCTGTCATAGCATCCGCATGCAGAATGTCACTATTTGATACACCATTGAACTTATTGTATTTTCTCATGTTTTCCATCACCGCTACTGTTAGAGGTACTGGCAGTGGCACCCGCAAATACGGCTTTAAGCTCTCTTATGGCCTGTTCCAATAGGTTATTAGTTACTTCCTTCCTTCACCCGCAGTTTTGGCTTTAATCTCTCTCATGGCCTGTTCCAATAGGTTATTAGTTACTTCCTTCCTTCACCCGCAGTTTTGGCTTTAATCTCTCTCATGGCCTGTTTCAATAGGTTATTAGTTTTCCTTCTCTCATCATCCATTTGGTATATTCTAAAGATAAATAGAATAACAGACAGTAAATGTATTGTTTAGTGTTCACACTGTTAGTGTGATTGTATTATACCAGACTCCCTTCATCCATTTTACAAGCAATATAATAGGTTAACCGAGTGTCGAAATCCTAAACCAATGACAACTAGAAACCGGCCCCTAGAAATTAAATAATATCAGTTACCAAAGACTGAGTTCATCATGAAATAAAAAAAAATTATTATTCATATCACGTGTTCTTAACAACACTTTACAAATTACACTGACAGTTTGTTTGAGATAGAGTAAATTTGTCATTGACATTTACTAATAAAGGCCTAAATTCTGCACAGATTGCATAAATCTACTAACACAAACTACAAAAGTACAAACAATTACGCACCATATCAGAAAATCCAACAATTATGTGTCGGAAATAATTAGGACTCAGGGCACTGAACAGTTAGCTTGTAAGAGGGACAACTTCAGCCCGTTGAATTTTGTGCGCATTTGCCTTTATTGACTAGATTTGGAATTCATGTCTTTCATTTGTCACACTGGCCTTTAGTTTCAAGCAGCCTTGTGGAAAATTAATTTTCAACGCGAGATCTCGCGAGATTAGAATATAGGGCCGTGTGCACTAATTTACATATGAGCCAGATTTCATGTTCTGTTACGATGTTACGATGAACGATACAAATGTAAATAGACAAAGTACAGAGTACACGCGTCGAATGTCGTTTTCACTTCGTTTAATGAAAATATGCTAATGTTAAATTTCAATGTACCAGTGAAGAAGACTACAATTATTTTTCATTAGCAGCATTGGTTTAACATCGTTACATTCAACATATTGCATTAACTTCTTACATTTACGACATTGAACATGTAATAAGCATTATCTACATAGCATTTAATATTGACACACATTCCCCGCCATAAACATTGGTCCAAGTTTCTTTTCTTTCTAAGTTAGTCTATATATTATAAAAAATAAAAGTAGGCCTGATTCGAGTTGTCAAAACTGTAGTTCCCAGAAATTCTAAAGTCAAATTCATTCATACGTCAAATTTTAACATTATTTACTCTCTACATTGAACTTTGAATTGAATTTTTTTTTCTCATTTCATAAATATTCAAAATAACATTTTCACTTGTATGCCATTTATCTTAGTCTATAGAAATATTAGGTTTAATGATTTTTAATTTGAAATAGACAAACTTCTCTCCCGAAATATTCATGTGAAAATGACCCATTTTTTAGACTGACAATGATGTTTATAAATAATATCTTTCTTCAGTGGTCAACATTTTCATCAACCCAAAGCTCTCGATACTATTTTTAAACTGATATATTTCAATTCATAAAAAAATAAAACTCAAAATTCAATTCAGAGCTCAATGTAGATAGAAAGTAATTCCCTATTTGGACCAGGTTTTGATTTATCAACTTTCCTAGACACAACTTTTTCATTTTGACAAATCGCATTTAACATTTTCTTACACTTTTTATTAGGTGTTACTAGCATTGTCACAAGTTTGTTGATTCTAGAAACAGTAAAACTTCTATCTCATATGTTTGAAAAGTTGACAAGGTAAATAATGAAATCAAAGGTTTACAGGACAGTAGTAGGTCTAGCCTATGTTTGATTGCTTGTGCGGTCGGGGAAGAATAAGATTAAGACAGCTGTAATTTCGGAATACCTCAGGTTACATTCAATTATAAACAATCAGAATATCAATTCCATCACAATAACAAACATGTAATATAAGGCCATGGAATTTGAAACAGTCCAATATGCGTTAAAGGATCACTAACATTGCTCGGGCAAAACATTTTCAGAAAATCTCTGTTAAAAACTGGAGAAGTTTTTGAGTTGACCTTACAGGAGCGATCAATAGAGTCGTATCACTCACTCACATAGTATATATAAAGACAAGGAACGAAACAACCAAATCAAAACACGGCACCCCGCCTCACCAAAACATCCCCAAAATGACACTTTCACTTATTTTTTTCGCTTGAAACTTCACACGCACATCACTAAATGGTTCACCTTTCATTTCCAACCAAATTTTAGGTCCTTAATTGAAGGGATCCCCTTTTTTCCACAGATATTTTCATTAGAAATTAGTTTAACAGCCTCAGTGTCTGTGACGTCACATTTAGCTCCGCACCAAATTAGAGAGTTCAATAAAAAAGTTAATATTTTATAAATTAGAACCAATTTCTATGGGCGAAAAGTAAATATTAACTTTTTTATTGAACTCTATTGGTGGCTCCTCCAATTCCTGTGGTTCCAGATACTTTGAATTGCAGTACGAGGTAGGAACATGTATTCTTTTAATTTATTTGTTTAATCTCTTATTGCAATAGACTTGACAATGAAAATACCGTGAGTTGTAGTCACCGGAGAGTGAAGACGTGTATGTGTTTATCTCCAGAGTGTAGTCAACCGAGACCGATTTACTTCGAAAAAAATCTTTGTGTTTGGATTTTTGATATGGATTTTACAGTGTTATTCCTGTTATATATTGGACGTGGTGGGGGCTTAGGCCCCTTAGCCTAGGGCATCTGTGCCCGTGATAAACCCGAGGTACGCTAGCAGAAACAATGGAGTTTGAACACTATGAAAAATTGAAGACACAAGCTAGGAGATATGAGCCAGAAAATACTGTGATTTTCTTCTTGAACAATATAAGAAATGTGCCAATTGATGATATTATAGATGCAGTTGAGGAGAGAATAGGACTAGGTAACTGTTTTGGATGTGTGCCGAGGTACCGCGACACAATTGAGGTGACTGTAGATTGCACCAACAATGCCGAAATCATTCGAGATGGAATAATAGTGGGAAAAAGTCAGAAGATCATAGAATCGTCAACTGCCCAGACACTCAGTGCTATAAATGTAAGAATTACGGTCATATTGCATCAAAATGTGAAGCTTTACGATGTACTGAATGAAGACGTTTTGCTTGTCTGTGTGATTACGATGATGATGATAATGATAATGATAATGATGATGACGAAAATGTTGAAGATAGTCAAAATGGTAAAGAGATGAACGTTATGAGAATAATGAAGTTGAAAATGAAGCAACTTTAGGACATTTTGGTGGAAAATCTAGGGAATATGAAACAGAAAACACTATAGTCATACATGAAGAAAAGAATGATAAGACAGAAACAGCAGTTGGGGAAAAGGAGATAAAGGAAAATATTGTAGAGGAAAGTAATGGAGAGCATAGCTCGGCGAAATCAACAGACAATGGAAACACACAAGTAGAGAAAGGGCGAAATTTGGATGATGAAAACCAGAACAGGCATTTAGAAGACAAAAACCAGTCAAATAGGTCTAAAAGGAAAGCTGGTGACAGAGGACAAAATATTGAAAGAAACGAAGATAAAGGAAAGGAAGTAAATGAAGACCAGACTAACATGGATATCAGTCAGGACAGCAACAACACAACAAAAGATTCTATAGAAACAGACAGGAACCAAAAGAAAAAGAAAGTAGAAGATCTAACATCAACAGTAATCAGTGAATGTGAGGCAGAAAAAATAGACTTAACAGATTTTACCATTATCCCAGAACCTGAAGAAAACTTACACTCAACACCACACACCAAACAGAACAAACAGATCCCACAACTGAAAGTGATTAGCACTCAAATTGAAGAGAAAAGGGCAGTACATTATGAGAAAGCTGAAAAGTCCCCACCCCCACTAACATATAATATGGTAACAAGAACCAGAAAACAAGTCACCCAGGAAGCAGTGAATATAGACAAGATCATTGAAGAGAGAAGGTTAAAGAAAGAGAATAATGGGAAAGAAAGAAGGAAGAAGACATCTGATAAGAATGTTAAGTAAATATTTCTTATATTTCATTATTCATATTGTCATAATGGTGAAAATTGCTTCATGGAATGTCAACGGGTTTCGAACCTCTGACAGAATTTCGAGAATTCTAGCTTATGTAAACGAAAATAATATTGATATTGCCTGTCTACAGGAAACACACTGGGAGGAGAATTTTAACTTATCAAAGTATTATAATAATACTAATCACCATATAATAAGTAATAATTATACTTGTAATAGTCGAGGTGTTTTGATTTTAATCAAAAATAATTTGAAATCAACTGTTAAAGATATATCTAAGGATATAGAAGGAAGAATTTTGAAAGTAATATTTGAATTAGATGGTAAACTTAAAAATAAAGCAAAAAATAGGATTTCTTTCTTAGATACATTATCGACCTATATTAGTATAGAGGAAAGTAACATAATTTGTGGTGATTTTAATGAAATTTTAATTCCTCACTTAGATAGAGCTAAAAATATGCATACAGATAAAGCTTCATGCTTATGTTTTAAATCCTTTATTTCTAATCATAATCTTTGTGATATTTTCAGGCACAAGAATCCAGATAAACAGCAATTTACCCGAAGAGGAGTACAACATGATAAGTTAAAAATGAGTAGAATAGATTATGTCCTTGTTAGTACTCCACTTAAGGTAAATTCTGTTTATAGTTTTATTGTGCATACTAAAATATCAGATCATAATATGGTATGTGTTATATTTAATATGACAGAATGTGAACGTGGACCTGGTGTTTATATTTTAAATAATGAATTGTTAAAAGATAAAACCTATTGTAGTGAGATTTCAAGTTTGATAGATACTGAAGTTAATTCTGATTTTTATAATGATAATATTCTAACATGGTGGGATAATTTAAAATTTAAGATTAAAGATTATTCAAGGAAATAAGTTTGGAATATAAGATAGCTGCCCTTAATAATTGTAATTATGATATTATATTAGATTTAGAACAACAGTTGAGTAACTATGAAAATAAAGTATGTCAAGGTGCCATATTAAGATCTAAAATAAAATACCATGTTGAAAGTGATAGAAACACCCAATTTTTCTTGGGTTTGGAGAGACAACGGCAAACAAATAACTTAATTAATGAATTGTTAGCAGACGATGGTCATGTTGTAAATGAAACTGGATCTATTGTGTATGAGTGCTCTAATTATTTTGCCAATTTGCATAGTCATGAAAATACTTCTGAAAACTCAAATGCTATAGAATCAATGTGTAAATTAGTTAGTCAAACTTTAAACAAGGAAGAAAAAGATGCATGTGATAAAAAAAAATTAGCCTCTTAGAGTTAACTGATGCATTGAATAGTATGCCTAAGGGTAAAAGCCCTGGATAAGATTCTCTTACCCCCTTGTTCTATATAAAATTTTGGGATCAGCTTGGACCTGTTTTCATAAACGTTTTAGAAAATATTCAACATAAAGGTACACTCAGTCGGACAATGAGACAGGGTATGATTACACTTATTTATAAGAACAAGGGCGATAGGAGATTGCTAAAATATTATGGTTTAAACAATATTTTATTCATTGTACATAATATATTTACAAATATATATAATTAGGGTTTCGGAAACAAGCCGAGGCTTATGCTAATCCGTCACCAATTTGAATTTTCAAAACAAAAATTAAGGAATCTATAAATAGATAATAATAAAATAGTTTAACATGCTGAATTTAATCATGTTTATTCTAATATTTAACATAAAATGTGCAAATGTGCATAGTGTGTCCACACCAGACAGGGATGGTCATCACCAAGAATTCTGTACGTCAACAAGCACAAGCGAAATTACAGACTAGGACAGCCTGGCTGGTCAAACTGGAGACTGCGTTGACTTTAGATACATCTATTAAGGACTTAACTATTACAGGATCAAACAACTATGGTAAATATACAGGTTCCAAGTTTGGGTAGGTATTTCAGAATCAAGAGCTAGGGTAAGTATTTAGGATCAACAACTATGGTAAATATACAGGTTCCAAGTTTGGGTAGGTATTTCAGAATCAAGAGCTAGGGTAAGTATTTAGGATCAACAACTATGGTAAATATACAGGTTCCAAGTTTGGGTAGGTATTTCAGAATCAAGAGCTAGGGTAAGTATTTAGGATCAACAACTATGGTAAATATACAGGTTCCAAGTTTGGGTAGGTATTTCAGTATCAACAGCTAGGGTAGGTGTTTAGGATCAACAACTAGGGTATATATACAAGTCCAGAATTTAGGTAAGTATTTCAGAATCAACAGCTAGGGTAAGTGTTTAGGATCAACAACTAGGGTATATATACAAGTCCAGAATTTAGGTAAGTATTTCAGAATCAACAGCTAGTGTAAATATTTTGGATCAACAACTATGGTAAATATACATGTCTCGAGTTTAGGTAAGTAATTCAGAATCAAGAGCTAGGGTAAGTATATAGGATAAACAACTATGGTAAATATACAAGACTCAAATATTGGGTAAGTATTTCAGAATCAACAACTATGGTAAGTATTATTTTAAAATCAACAACTAGGGAAAATATACAAGACCCAAATTTGGATAAGTATTTTAAAATCAACAATTAGGGTAAATATTCAAGATAAACTATCAGGGTATATGTAGATACATGGCCCAAAATTGGGTTAGTATTTCAGAATCAACAATAATGGTAAGTATTCAAGATCAACAGCTAGGATGAATATACATGACCCAAATTTTGGTAAGTATTTTAGAATCACAGCAAGGGTAAATAAAATCGCGCAATTGGGGTAATTATGCAAGATTTTCAACAAGGATAAGTAGAATACTCCCACAACTAAGGTAAGTAGATAAAGTCATCAACTAGGAGGATTTATATATAATAAGGGTTACGGACGGGGTAAGATAGCAAGAGCGAATTTACACATTTAAATATCAAATCGTTTTGATCGCCTTATAAAATCGTGCAATGTATCGAAAATATGTTCATTTTGAAGATCACTGAGGTCATCAGAACCATACAATAGCGTTTTTTCATCCAGAAGATGCTGAGGTAGTAAGTGTAAAGTGTTCCTTCTTTGGATTTGATATTTCGGACAGGCGAGCAGAAAGTGTCCAGAGTCTTCAATGGGATGCCCGCATGCACAGGATGGAACGTCGCCAACGTGTCTTAAGAATTTGTGTAAGTTGAGATCACTCATACTATTTCGGAGTTTACAATGTATTATTTGGAGCAATCTTTCTCCAAAGTAAAAATACGACGGGGGATTCACACAAGATTTTATTCGTAGTTTGAACTCTTGTATACTACTAGATGATGAAATATCCTCAGACAGGGAGTTCCACTAACGGATAGCGGTTGGTATTATAATTATGAATTATAATAGAGTTTTGAGCTAGTGAAGAGTGTTCTTAACTTGTGACTATGACGTGTGTTATAATTATAAGAGGATCCCATAGGATCTGGAACTAGTGTATTGAGGTAGTTTGGAGCCATGTTATGAACCATCTTATAAAATAGGATAAGTCTATGTTGACGTCGTCTTTGTTTTAGTGAACTGAAACCTGATTCCTTATAAAGCAACGAATGAGATGTACCACGGACTAATCCGGTTATTGATCTAAGGCAGTCAAGATGAAGATTTTCTAATCGAACTGAGTCTGCTTCTGTACAATTGTCATATAAAACATCACCATAATCAAAAAGAGGCAGAATGTAAGATCTGTAGATATGTTCAAGAGATTTCCTGGAGAGTCTATATTTAATAGAACGAAAGCAATTTACTGACTTGCTGATTTTTCGTATGAGGGCGTCAATGTGTTTATCCCATTTACCAGTACTACTGAGTGTAATACCAAGATGCTTGTGGTGCTCGGAATCTTCTAAGATGTTATCGTCAAAAGAGAGTGAAAATGTAGATGGCGATATTTTCCTTGTGAATGTCATACTGACGGTTTTTTCTGGGCAGAAAATAACATTCCAGGAGCTTGCCCAGTTGCTGATGGTTTTAAGGCCATTGTTTAAGAGAGTTTGACATTCTGTTGGGTCAGTTATGATCATGAACAGGGAAGTATCATCTGCAAATAGACGAATATTAGAATTGATGCCATTAGTAATATCGTTTATAAATATTAGGAATAAAAGCGGCTCTAGCACCGATCCTTGTGGGACTCCATTTTGAACTTGTAACGAGCTTGAAGTTTGACCTCTAACAACCACAGATTGTTCCCTTTCAGATAGATAGTCCTTTAGGAGCAAGAGCATTTTCCCTCTTATGCCAATTGACTGGAGTTTGTAAAGAAGACCTGCATGCCAAACACGGTCAAAAGCTTTGCTTATGTCAAAAAATACAGCTTTAGTTTCAAAGCCTTCATCAATGCTCCTACAAATATTATTATATATATTGACGAGCTGGTATGTGCAAGAGTCATTTTCGGTAAACCCTGATTGAGAAACAGAAAGTATTTGGTTTAATCGTAGAAAATTATTCAAATATTTATGTATACATTTTTCAAAGACCTTTCCTAGAGTGCTGAGGAGTGAAATAGGACGATAATTTGAGCAGATGTTAGCATCACCCTTCTTATATACCGGTATGACGTTAGCTTGCTTCCAGATTGTTGGAAAACAGCATTGATCCTGTAAGAAATTGAAGAGGGTACTCAGGGGAATTGTAAGAGATGGACTGCAGCATTTTAGAATTTTATTTGTAATATGATCATGCCCACAAGCCTTGTTTGTTTTCAGTGAGCTAAGCATAGCTTTCACATCTTGGGGAGTATATACTGGTAGTGGGATAGCTGTGTCAGATTGGGGTAGATTTGGTATAGACTGATCGGGGTTTGGTAAAGTCGATTGATTTATAAAGAATTTGTTAAGAATTTCGCCTTTTTCAGCATCCTCATGGACAATGTGACTGTTAATCAAAAGAGGAGGAAGCTGCTTTGATGAATTATTACGTCCAAAAACTACTTTGTTCACAAGCTTCCACCATTTTTTTTCTTGAAACTCGCCCTGACAGATCTTACCGTCTAGATTGTCGAAATATTCTTTTTTGGCCCTTCGAACCTCAGAGACCACGAAATTCCTAAAAGTGCGAAATTGTTGCCAGTGAGTTGCCAAACCCGATTGCTTCACCTTTCTATGTAACCTGTTTCTATGTCTGATTATTCGCCGGATGTAGCCATTCATCCAAAAAGCGTCACGTTCACGAATTACTATATCTTTGTGGGGAACAAAAAGATTGATTGCTTGGAGAAGTCTTTCGGAGAAACATTTGGCCAGTATATTCGGATCTTTTTGGCTTTCAAAGAAGTTAACCCAGTCAGTTGAAGACAAGAAGTTGTTGATTGCATCTACATCAAGATCATTATAATTCCATATAGTACGCTTGAAACTTTTATTTACGCATCGAGGAAGATTCAGGATAACTTCTATTGGACAGTGATCGCTTATACCTGCTTCATGTACTATTGTCTCTGACACTAAATCAGGGTCAGTCACCAAAGCAACGTCTAAAAGAGTAGCTGAGTGTTCTGTGCTAGAATATTATCGACCTATCACACTCTTAAACACAGATTATAAATTAATAGCAAAAGTTCTAAGTTGTAGATTAAAGAAAGTAGTAGCTTCTATAGTCTCCCCTGAGCAGAGCTGTGGTGTCCCAGGAAGAAATATCACAGACAATATAGCCAGTATTCGGGACATCATCAGTTATGCTGAGGCGGAGAATACAGATGCATATATATTAAAATTAGATGCCCAACGGGCTTTTGATGTTTTATCAAGAAATTATTTATTTTCCATATTGAAGTATTTTGGTTTTGGTGACTTTTTTATAGATTTTATTAAGATGATGTATAATGATAACATATGTAGTACAATAAAGGTAAATGGTCATTTATCTCCCTTTTTTAGACTTTTAACTGGAATAAGGCAGGGTGACCCCTTAAGTAGTTTATTGTATATTTTAAGTGCAGAACCAATGAACATTGTGGTAAAATTATCTCCTCTTAGGGGCATCAATATAAAACATAGTAACATCTCCACCATCATTTTTCAGTATGCAGATGACACAAATCTTATTCTAAGTGATATCAAATCTGTAATTTCTATTTTAAATGTTATTACACCTTATCTCACAGCTTCAGGAGCAAAAATTAATGTCGAAAAATCAGAAATATTAGCCATAGTTAGTGCAAAAAACAAAGAATTAGATTTGTCCATTCCTATTAAGCAAGTAGAATATTCAATTGAAATTCTGGGTGTATACTTAGGTAATGATATAAACATATGCAATGAATTAAATTGGAATAAAAAGTTATCAAACATTAAGAGATTAGTAGGGTATTGGAGTAAACGACAACTTACACTAAATGGTAAAGTAACAGTAATAAATGCACTTATCATGTCAAAACTTTGGTATAATTTGACAGTTACTACAATACCAGAATATATAGAAAGAGAAATAATAAAACTAGTAACAAACTTTCTTTGGAATGGTAAACCACCCTTGATTCAATACAGCTCAGTCATTAATACAAAATGTCATGGTGGCTTAGGATCTATAGATATCAAATTGAAATCATATTCTTTTTTTATGTTGAATTTCAGTGTGTATGGAAATCTTTAATGCAATATTTTCTGTATAATTATGGTAATTTACATCTCAGTCATGATTTGTTTAAGATATATTTCCATCAGAAATATTTAAGTGATTTACCCCCCTTTTACAGTTTCCTACTGCAAGCATGGGACTTATTAAAACAAAATAGCAGAGAAGATCCCTCTAATATACACGATGTGTCAATACAACCCTTATTTTACAATTGTCTTATTAAACATAATAACAAAATGTTACAAAATGATGTGTTTGAAATGTCAAATATTGTTAAAGTTGAAGATGTGATTTATCATGTAATTCCAGGTTTTTTAAGAGAACATTCAATATTTGATATGATTGATGAGTATTTTCCAGATATAAATCATGATTTTATTGTAAAATATTTTAATATTATTAAAAAGTCCATACCACTAGAATGGCATGTTATTATAAATACTCAGGAATATACAAGTAATGATATTGAACAAGTATGTATTATTAATGATGTTAATGTTCCTTTTAAAGAACTCACTAGTAAATTCACATATGGTATATTTTTGAAATATTTTTGTATTGAACCTAAATGCATAACATTTTATGAAAGTTTAAACTTTGATTTGAATTGGGATGTAATCTGGCAAAATATTTTTGACAATTTTAAAAACCCTAAAATGAAAGAACTAGATTTTAAGATTGCACACAATATACTGTGGACAAAAATGAAGCTATGTAAAATTAATAACGTAGAGGATGATCTTTGTCCTGTTTGTAATGAGGTACCTGAGGATATTACTCACATGTTTTTAGATTGTTTTGATGTTTTATGTCTTCTCCGGATAGTTAAAAATATGCTAATTGATATTGTACCACATAATATAACAGATACTGTTTTTAAATTATATATGCTATTTGGCTTCCAAAGTCGGTCCAAAGAACACCCCCCACAAACTATGTAATATTATTTATCTACTGCCAGATACACAATCTATAGAAGACGCATGATAGTTTTAGATAAACCTAAATGCCATATAGAACTAATTAATTTATTCAAGATTACTCTTCAAGATAATTTATTCTACATCAGCAAATATTATTCATTACTGAATAAGAACTTTATTAAAGATTTCATTAACCCAGCTTGTTTTATTTTATTAGAACTAGATGGAAGTATTAAACTAGATATATAAAAAATAGAATGAAATTTTAGCATTGTATTATAGATTTATATTGATTGTATTTTAATATTGGTATATTGTTCTAACTAAGCCTTAGAACATCATCTAGTTTTGTCATTTTTCAAGAAAATATCTTTGAGAGAGACGCTTTTATTTTTCCAAACTTTCGTTAAAAGACTCTCTAATCAAAGATATTTACAGTTAATCGGTATTGTTCAAATTTCCAAATATTGTTTTTTTTTTTCTTTTCCAAAACTAATAAAATATATTGGACAATTCATATTTCGTCTGCTCCAATTCAACTGTAACACTCACGTGATTTTTGCTCTACCACGATGTGTACATTGATCTGTTTTTACAACACATTCTTAACTGTACAAAATTACCGTTGTTCATTACTATTGCATGAATAATAAAACACCGATCAGCTTATTACTTACTTATCTGGCTAGTATATAAATATGTGTAAATAACATAGGCCTATTATAAGAAGGGGTTATTGCTTTAGCTCATGTTTTAAACATATCCTTGTACATAATAAAACCCCGTATATACATTTTGCTAAAATGGTAGTAAAGTATTGTATTATATATTATGTAAATATGTGAATAAATTATTTCTCCAAGAAAAACAAAAGAGAGTTGGACTGTCGTCTGCTAGGCGACTAGGTGCCGTGGGTTCGAATCCCGATCGGTGCGAGGAAATAAAAATTAGGTCTGATTCCTAGGCCCGTGCTTTCCCGGAACTACGAGATAGTAGTTTTCCCCCCTCTAACTAAATCAAGCAAATAAAAATTTATTAGTCACTCAAATAGATCGGATTAATTATTTTATAAATGTAAACCAATTTCTATGTGCGAAAAGTTCATATTAACAATTTTTTATTGAACTCTCTAATTTGGTGCGGAGCTAAATGTGACGTCACGGACGCTGAGGCTGTTAAACTAATTTCTAATGAAAATATCTGTGGAAGAAAGGGGATTGCGCTCCATCCCTTCAATTAAGGACCTAAAATTTGGTTGGAAATGAAAGGTGAACCATTTAGTGATGTGCGTGTGAAGTTTCAAGCGAAAAAAATAAGTGGAAGTGTCATTTTGGGGATGTTTTGGTGAGGCGGGGTGCCGTGTTTTGATTTGGTTGTTTCGTTCCTTGTCTTTATATATACTATGTGAGTGAGTGATACGACTCTATTGATGGCTCCTCCAATTCCTGTGGTTCCAGATACTTTGAATTGCAGTACGAGGTAGGAACATGTATTCTTTTAATTTATTTGTTTAATCTTTTATTGCAATAGACTTGACAATGGAAATTCTAAGCCATTTCCTTTCTTTCTCATGTTAAAACCACCGTAAAAACAACAACTTTCAGGCATTTTGTGAACAAAACATTAAGTAGGTCAAGATTCAACGTCAAGTGAAGTTCCAGGAATCATGAGGGCGGCCAAGGTTCCTTATCGGTCCACGGTAACATGATAAGTGTAGACTCTAGTTTCTATATAACTCTATTGTTATGACTGTTAAAAGTTAGAAAAATTATCACTTTTATAGAAAATATGAAAAGATTGTTTGGTTGTGTTCTTTATTAATTCTATAGATAAAAATAATTAAAAAGAGAAAAGTTAATCGGCACCAGTCGATCGTCAGTTTCTTTGTGTATTATTGAGTCACTACCAGTTCAAGTTCAAGGTCCATCAATCACAGATTTCGTCGTTTAATTTTAGAATTAATTGTGAAGGGTTGTTTTTCTTTGAGAAACGTTTTGAAAAATATATATTGAAGTAAGAAGTAGCCAATTTCATGATTAAAAACAATGGCTAAAAGGATTCGGAAATTGTACTATCAAAATTTTCTAAATGTAGAATTTAGCAACTACCTTGAATTAACTTAGTACAACGAGGTCACGAAAAAACGATCGTCTTATTTTATCAAAGTTTGAATGTTGAAAGGTTTTTTGACATCGTAAAATATTTTTAAAAATTAATTGGAGTATGTCATGTCATCTTTAATCATTATTTAAAGTGGCCCAGGCTTGATTATTAGGGTCGTTTTGGGCCTTTGTTACATTTAAACAGTCCTCAGAAATACTCAAGCTCTAAGAAAATCGCAAAATACCTTGAAATATACCTCAAACCAAAAAATTTCACTTTTCATGTTTTTCCGTGCTGGCTGGCCTCCAGTCAGTCTGAAAATTGTGTGTCCTGTTGACAAAGTCTACAATTGAAAATGCGTTGTAGTCTCTTTATATAGATGGCCGCTATTGCACGACGGGAAGGATAACTCTTTGATTATCGAGACGAACCGTTTTCCAATATGGCGGGACGTTCGTAATTTCTTAAGACATTATGATTTTTCAAACACGGATAATTATTGATACACATGGATTTGAAGGCTCAAATTTCAAAGGTAAGCTCTGTAGACTATTTCTGATTAGCTAACCAAAAGATTTCATGTGTTTGAGGCTGTCGGATGATTGTCCGAAACAAATCAAGCCTGGGCCCCTTTAAACTAAATATTTTGAGAAAAAGTTAAAATATCTATGAAACTGGACATCAGAAACTAGAGAAAGAAAACTTTTACCGTATGTTGATACCAGGAATCCAGGCTCTGTTTATATTTTCTATCTGTTCACCATTGTTTACTCTTTTACCCATAAAATGAGTATGATGTACATCACCATCCAACAAGTCACACAGTGGTATTACTAGAGATCCATTAGATCCAGGACAAGTTTTACATGAATAATTTACACAAGAAACTTCCTTAAACTGACAGTCTGATTGTGGGTCTTTAATATGTCGAAGTTGATTATCGAACTTTTCTAGTGAATTTTCAATTATTCGTCCGAAAGTTATATGTTTGATTCCACCATGAGGGTGGCCAATACAACACATTTCATCTGACACAATTCTTTTCTGACTTACTTTTTTAGGGTGAAAATTAAATGCCCACAAATCAACATCACGCTAATCTTCATCAATCCCACTCACATTGAAAACATCTTCAAATTTACATTGTTTGAAATACAATCGAGTCCCACGACCAATAACTTCACCATTCCTCACAACTCTACATTTCTTAACTTTATCTTGAAAAATGGATTCTGGTACCTCTACAAAAAAATCATCACCAAATTTTACTACATCACCCCTTATCTTTCTAGTTTTACCATCATCCTCATCTATATAAACTTCTACAGAAGTTAACTCCTGTATAATGGAAGGAATTGGTTTAAATTTTAAATAACAGCTATTGAAGTATCCGATAAAACCATCAGGATATGAAATGAACATCAAATAGATGTCGGAACTGTTTAGGTTTAATGGAGATAAATACCAGTCAGTCAGTATTGGATATGCTGGCCACGATATAATTTGATTATTTTTTAACATTATATTAACATATGGCTGTCTATTATCACCATAGTCTAGTTGATGTAAAAAATCAGGTACAGGATGGAATGTGAATCTTGTGATATCTCTATAAGGACCTGTCTCTACAAGTTCCACTCCTCTACTAGTGATTACACTCGACCTACTGTCATCATCGTAATGAAACTCGACTTTACAATGTTTCACAACAGCATCCGTTTTAACAGCATGATTATTAGTCTCTATACAATATTGGTTATTTCTCTAACCACATACCCAGACCCTAATATCCTTCCCCTTCCCCTTCCTACCACTAGTTTTACAACTCGGCTTCCTTTCTGTTTTAGCTGATCTAATGTTTCAGTATTTCTGTATCTACGAGGTAAATGTTCTAAAGTTAAATCTTTAAAAGGGGAAAGACATCTTGATGTCCAGGATTCTTTTTACACTTCCTCTCATCTAAATATCGACTCGCCATTTTGTTTAAGTTTTTTAACAACCAAGAAGTGAGACCTGAAATATAATGAAGAGAGATTAAAACATAAGAACTGACGTCACGAATTCATTTTCCATCTGTTTCCATATTAAATAACAAAATTCAACCTTCTATATCTTTTTCGGCACTGTTTTAGTTAAGCACCCAAACTACCTGTTAAGCTATTGATTTGAACCTTGGCAGAGGGGGACCTATATGTGTCCTGAATATTCACAGCAGATCCCGGACGATTCCGCCAATTCCTTCTATTTTTAATTATTGTCCAAAGTGTTGAAATGATAATCAAATAAACGACTACATTTTATCAACATTCGCTTGACTGCACAAACTGCACATAAAATCACTTTTGTAGGAGTTTTTTTCTAATTTTAGGCCGTTTAGCTTCCCCGAAAAGGGTTTTTAGTCCGAGTAATCCTGATTCCTTTTTTCTGATGAGTTTACCTTAAATGTTTAACTGTTGTATACTTGGTACCTGATTTTCGTATCGTCGTTTCTATTTCTGAATAGAATCAATAAAATTTATCAACTTTATTGGAGATGTCTGCATTTCTTGATAACTGATTATTT
>JAUJPP010000004.1:324509-342184 GCA_030562195.1 Nipponacmea schrenckii | reverse complement strand
AGATCCAGGACAAGTTTTACATGAATAATTTAAACAAGAAACTTCCTTACACTGACAGTCTGATTGTGGGTCTTTAATATGTCGAAGATGATTATCGAACTTTTCTAGTGACAGTCCTAATTGTCGTCCGAAAGTTATGTGTTTGATTCCACCATGAGGGTGGCCAATACAACACACTTCATCTGACACAATTCTATCGTCACTTACTTTTTTAGGGTGAAAGTTAAATGCCCAAAAATCATCATCAAGATTTTCTTCATCAATCCCTCTCATATTGTAAAAATCTTTAAATTTACATTGTTTGAAATACAATCGAGTCCCACGACCAATAACTTCATCATTCAACACAACTCTACATTTCTTAACTTTATCTTGGGTAATAGAGTCTGATACTTTAATAACAACATCATCACCAAATTTTACTACATCACCCCTTATCTTTCTAGTTTCACCATCATCCTCATCTATATAAACTTCTACAGAAGTTAACTCCTGTATAATGGAAGGAATTGGTTTGAATTTTAAATAACAGCTATTGAAGTATCCGATAAAACCATCAGGATATGAAAGAAACATCAAATAGATGTCGGAACTGTTTAGGTTTAAATCAGATAAATACGAGTCACTCGGTGATGGTAATGCTGGCCACGATTCAATTTGATTATTTTTTAACATTATATTAACATATGGAACTCTATTATCATCATAGTCTAGTTGATGTAAAAAATCAGGTACAGGATGGAATGTGAATAACGTTCTATCTCTATAAGGACATGTCTCTAGAAGTTCCACTCCTCTACTAGTGATTACACTCGACCTACTGTCATCATCGTAATGAAACTCGACAGTACAATGTTTCACATCATCCTCCGTTTTAACAACATGATTATTAGTCTGTATATAATATTGGTTATTAACTCTATCCACAAACCCAGATCCTAATGTCCTTCTCCTTCCTACCACTAGTCTCACAACTCGGCTTCCTTTCTGTTTTATCTGATCTAATGTTTTTGTATTTTTGTATCCATAAGGTAAATGTTCTAAAGTTAAATCTTTAAAGGGAATGAAATCTTGATGTCCAGGATTCTTTTTACACTTCCTCTCATTTAAACTTTGACCTTCCTCTAATATATCTCCTTCTCTCGCTACCTCTATCGTCAGATCTGATTCAAATTCTTCTTGATCGTGATAACACCTAGCCATTTTGTTGAAGTTTTAAAACAACCAAGAAGTGAGACCTGAAATATAATGGAGAGAGATTAAAACATAAGAACCGACGTCACTAATTCACTAATAAATAGTTTCTGTACAAAAATCAATATATCATGACCATGAAAAACTAGTCAAAAAATGAAAATAGGCCACTACATATCAACATTCGCTTGACTGTCACTGCATATGAAATCACTTTCGTAGGAGTTTCTATCAACTTTATTTGACATGTCGTCTGCATTTGTCCATAGAACTGTATACTGACTGGAACGCCAAGTCAAGGCAAATGTCGAATTATGCTTGGCACGCATGCGCGACTTACTAAGTGGACGCTTTACTTCCGGCATCTTCAACATGGCGGATAGTCTGGATGTGGAATTTGTTGATATTATTTTAGAAGTAAGTTATGAATGAAAATTATCTTAAATTATTAGATAAGTGATATTTTCAAGAGATACAGAAACATAGTATTGTTATGGATGTGCTAATGGTGTTCGAAGTTAAAATTGAGCTTGTGTTTTAGCCAGCGATTTCAACATAGCGGTAGAGTGGTAGACTCATCCGTAAGCTATAACAATAGACCTTTTCCTTCCAGTTCGTCTTTCATTGACATAAACTTTGAAAAAATCTTTTTAAGCCATGTTTGTACTGTGTATATTTTACATTCCAGAAATTTCTAGACATTGATAGTTTTGAGTTTAACCCCAGAAATGGAAATGAAGAAGTGAGCCAGGTGATGAAATTAACATGTAGGCCTATAATAGTTGGTTGAATGTTATAGAGGCTTTTAGCCTAATTTATTACCCTAATAAAAATGAAATGAATGGAGTTTTACGTCCTATTTTTCTGCACCATATATGCAAATGAAGATGGAAAACGCCATGCAGGGTGCAATTAGGTAATCTTTGCCAGGACGACGGCATTAGCCTACTCTAATTTTTTCCAACTGTCAAGGGATCTTTAACATGATCTTATTGTCTTTGGTTTTAGCGCCAGCTCAGTAAGATACTACCACCATCCGAATACATGTCAATCATTTTTTCTTTGAAAAATACTAATACAACACTTATTTTTAATTGTAAAAACTTAGGCAAGTTTATATCTTGTTTGTGTGTTATTCAATCTTGTTTTTGATTTATTGTTTTATATTCAAATTGAAATTAATTGATGTTATGCATTTAATTATTGAATATGTTTTTTATTAATGTAATTTACTGTACCAGTAACTTGTCAATTTGATCAGATGAAAGCCTTGTATTGATGTTATGCATCAGTTTATATTTTCTTTTTAAGTTGCATTTATTGTTTAGCATTTAGTTAAGCCAAAGTCTCCATAGCCATGATATATTGTATACCTGGTATTCTTTTGTTGGTGATATTTTTTGAGAAATATTGGTAAAACAGATGGTAACATATATTTACACAAAGTTTAGTAAATGCAGTCTTTCACTAGATTGTGTGCTCATAAATTAGAAGTTGAAACAGGAAGGTACAGGCAAATTAACTATAAAGAAAGAGTTTGTTCATGTGATGATACTAAAAATTCATACAAGCAAAGCAATTTCCCAAATAAAAAATCTCGTTTGAAGTCAGGAGCAAAATGTATAGTAGTGGACTCCTGTGAGAGGACCATGGTTTATCATGTGCAACAAAGTTATTATTCAAATAATATTCCATGTTTTCTTTCAATTCTGTACATCTTATTGATAAATATATTTAAAAAAAAACCTTCATTGTTTATATCATTTAACATCAAATGAATTGCTCTTCTAATAATTAATAAATTACTTACAAAATTATAAAGTATTGTGTTATTTCATTTTATACGGCCACATTATAATGTTTGAATGAAACTTTCTGTGATCAAATGATTAATGAGATCTTGGACAAGTTGGATAGTGATGATTTTCCGTGAACATTTTTTGATTTATTGCCCTTGACTCTGTCAAATCCATCGAAATAGACTTTTGAACACAGTAGAGACAACAGTTTTCATCTGATTTAAATGAAATTTGGTGTGATCGTTGAAGTCAGAACGAGGCGAAGTTGGCTTGTGATTGCGATAGACAATGCAGTTTTCATCTGATTTGAGTGAAATTTGATGTGATCATTTATTGAAGCGGAAGTAGACCTGACTTGGCGTTCCAGTCAGTATACAGTTCTATGGTTCAATAGAATGATAATCCTATGATATAAATATAATGATCAATATTTAGATGTATTACTTGTTTTAAACAAAGTAAAATAGTAGTAGGTTCAATAGAATGATAATTCTATGATATAAATATAGTGATCAATATTTAGATGTATTACTTGTTTTAAACAAAGTAAAATAGTAGTAGGCTCAATAGAATGGTAATCCTATGATATAAATATAATGATCAATATTTAGATGTATTACTTGTTTTAAACAATGTAAAATAGTAGTAGGTTCAATAGAATGATAATCCTATGATATAAATATAGTGATTAATATTTAGATGTATTACTTGTTTTAAACAAAGTAAAATAGTAGTAGGCTCAATGGAATGGTAATCCTATGATATAAATATAATGATTAATATTTTGATGTATTACTTGTTTTAAACAAAGTAAAATAGTAGTAGGTTCAATAGAATGATAATCCTATGATATAAATATAATGATCAATATTTAGATATATTACTTGTTTTAAACAATGTAAAATAGTAGTAGGTTCAATAGAATGGTAATCCTATGATATAAATATAATGATCAATATTTAGATGTATTACTTGTTTTAAACAAAGTAAAATAGTAGTAGGTTCAATAGAATGATAATCCTATGATATAAATATAATGATCAATATTTAGATGTATTACTTGTTTTAAACAAAGTAAAATAGTAGTAGGTTCAATAGAATGATAATCCTATGATATAAATATAATGATCAATATTTAGATGTATTACTTGTTTTAAACAAGTAAAATAGTAGTAGGTTCAATAGAATGATAATCCTATGATATAATATAATGATCAATATTTTGATGTATTACTTGTTTTAAACAATGTAAAATAGTAGTAGGTTCAATAGAATGATAATCCTATGGTATAAATATAGTGATCAATATTTAAATGTATTACTTGTTTTAAACAAAGTAAAATAGTAGTAGGTTCAATAGAATGATAATCCTATGATATAAATATAATGATCAATATTTAGATGTGTGGCAGGGTGCATTTTAATAGAAACTTGGTTCTTTTATTTAATGGTTGTTTTATCTTAATGCACCACTACTGTTTTAATGAGCACATAATTACCTTACACTGGCCTTATACTAATGTTTTAATCATTTGCCCTCTCTAAGTTTCTTCCTGAACTGACCTCACTGGACAATGTCATCTTCTGTCATTGGCCAGCTAAGTGAGTTGTTAGTGAGTTCATCACCTATCCAGTCAGACACTTTACTTTACCTTAGTCTTTGAAGTAGAAAGCAGCATTTTTCTAACTCTTAGAAAATATCCAGCCAACTACTTCAAACTCTGTCTTCATCAATAGTTATTTCCTTTAAATAACTTCACAGGTATGTGTGTTTTGGGTATTTTATTGGGTAATTGTCTTACTGGGGAAACTATATTTTGTAAGAGAGTTGTGTAAATGTAACCATGGTAATTCAAAAGTAACAATGGCAGCCATATTGAATTTTCTTAGTTTTCATATATATTATATGTTTAATTAAGTATGTTTAATTATTGTTTAACTTTATTGTAATTAATTCACAGGTTTAAGATATTATGGTAGTTTATATAGTATTCAGCAGCTTTTGTTAAAACCCCATCTTTGGGTTAGTTTTACTTTTATTAAATATATTTCATAATAAAAAGTATAGATATTGTCTGTATATATTGATAGCGTAAAATGAAATGAATGGAGTTTTACGTCCTATTTTTCTACACCATATATGCAAATGAAGATGGAAAACGCCATGCAGTGTGCAATAAGGTAATCTTTGCCAGGACAACGGCATTAGCCTACTCTAATTTTTTCCAACTGTCAAGGGATCTTTAACATGATCTTATTGTCTTTGGTTTTAGCGCCAGCTCAGTAAGATACTACCACCATCCGAATTCATGTCAATCATTTTTTCTTTGAAAAATACTAATACAACACTTATTTTTAATTGTAAAAACTTAGGCAAGTTTATATCTTGTTTGTGTGTTATTCAATCTTGTTTTTGATTTATTGTTTTAAATTCAAGTTGAAATTAATTGATGTTATGCATCAGTTTATATTTAGTTATTGAATATGGTTTTTTTTTAATGTAATTTACTGTACCAGTAACTTGTCAATTTGATCAGATGAAAGCCTTGTATTGATGTTATGCATCAGTTTATATTTTCTTTTTAAGTTGCATTTATTGTTTAGCATTTAGTTAAGCCAAAGTCTCCATAGCCATGATATATTGTATACCTGGTATTCTTTTGTTGGTGATATTTTTTGAGAAATATTGGTAAAACAGATGGTAACATATATTTACACAAAGTTTAGTAAATGCAGTCTTTCACTAGATTGTGTGCTCATAAATTAGAAGTTGAAACAGGAAGGTACAGGCAAATTAACTATAAAGAAAGAGTTTGTTCATGTGATGATACTAAAAATTCATACAAGCAAAGCAATTTCCCAAATAAAAAATCTCGTTTGAAGTCAGGAGCAAAATGTATAGTAGTGGACTCCTGTGAGAGGACCATGGTTTATCATGTGCAACAAAGTTATTATTCAAATAATATTCCATGTTTTCTTTCAATTCTGTACATCTTATTGATAAATATATTTAAAAAAAAACTTCATTGTTTATATCATTTAACATCAAATGAATTGCTCTTCTAATAATTAATAAATTACTTACAAAATTATAAAGTATTGTGTTATTTCATTTTATACGGCCACATTATAATGTTTGAATGAAACTTTCTGTGATCAAATGATTAATGAGATCTTGGACAAGTTGGATAGTGATGATTTTCCGTGAACATTTTTTGATTTATTGCCCTTGACTCTGTCAAATTCCATCGAAATAGACTTTTGAACACAGTAGAGACAACAGTTTTCATCTGATTTAAATGAAATTTGGTGTGATCGTTGAAGTCAGAACGAGGCGAAGTTGGCTTGTGATTGCGATAGACAATGCAGTTTTCATCTGATTTGAGTGAAATTTGATGTGATCATTTATTGAAGCGGAAGTAGACCTGACTTGGCGTTCCAGTCAGTATACAGTTCTATGGTTCAATAGAATGATAATCCTATGATATAAATATAATGATCAATATTTAGATGTATTACTTGTTTTAACAAAGTAAAATAGTAGTAGGTTCAATAGAATGATAATTCTATGATATAAATATAGTGATCAATATTTAGATGTATTACTTGTTTTAAACAAAGTAAAATAGTAGTAGGCTCAATAGAATGGTAATCCTATGATATAAATATAATGATCAATATTTAGATGTATTACTTGTTTTAAACAATGTAAAATAGTAGTAGGTTCAATAGAATGATAATCCTATGATATAAATATAGTGATTAATATTTAGATGTATTACTTGTTTTAAACAAAGTAAAATAGTAGTAGGCTCAATGGAATGGTAATCCTATGATATAAATATAATGATTAATATTTTGATGTATTACTTGTTTTAAACAAAGTAAAATAGTAGTAGGTTCAATAGAATGATAATCCTATGATATAAATATAATGATTAATATTTAGATATATTACTTGTTTTAAACAAAGTAAAATAGTAGTGGGTTCAATAGAATGATAATCCTATGATATAAATATAGTGATCAATATTTAGATATATTACTTGTTTTAAACAAAGTAAAATAGTAGTAGGTTCAATAGAATGGTAATCCTATGATATAAATATAATGATCAATATTTAGATATATTACTTGTTTTAAACAAAGTAAAATAGTAGTAGGTTCAATAGAATGATAATCCTATGATATAAATATAATGATTAATATTTAGATATATTACTTGTTTTAAACAAAGTAAAATAGTAGTGGGTTCAATAGAATGATAATCCTATGATATAAATATAGTGATCAATATTTAGATATATTACTTGTTTTAAACAAAGTAAAATAGTAGTAGGTTCAATAGAATGGTAATCCTATGATATAAATATAATGATCAATATTTAGATATATTACTTGTTTTAAACAAAGTAAAATAGTAGTAGGTTCAATAGAATGGTAATTCTAAGATATAAATATAATGATCAATATTTAGATGTATTACTTGTTTTAAACAAAGTAAAATAGTAGTGGGTTCAATAGAATGATAATTCTAAGATATAAATATAATGATCAATATTTAGATATATTACTTGTTTTAAACAAAGTAAAATAGTAGTAGGTTCAATAGAATGGTAATCCTATGATATAAATATAGTGATTAATATTTAGATGTATTACTTGTTTTAAACAAAGTAAAATAGTAGTAGGTTCAATAGAATGATAATCCTATGGTATAAATATAGTGATCAATATTTAAATGTATTACTTGTTTTAAACAAAGTAAAATAGTAGTAGGTTCAATAGAATGATAATCCTATGATATAAATATAATGATCAATATTTAGATGTGTGGCAGGGTGCATTTTAATAGAAACTTGGTTCTTTTATTTAATGGTTGTTTTATCTTAATGCACCACTACTGTTTTAATGAGCACATAATTACCTTACACTGGCCTTATACTAATGTTTTAATCATTTGCCCTCTCTAAGTTTCTTCCTGAACTGACCTCACTGGACAATGTCATCTTCTGTCATTGGCCAGCTAAGTGAGTTGTTAGTGAGTTCATCACCTATCCAGTCAGACACTTTACTTTTACCTTAGTCTTTGAAGTAGAAAGCAGCATTTTCTAACTCTTAGAAAATATCCAGCCAACTACTTCAAACTCTGTCTTCATCAATAGTTATTTTCCTTTAAATAACTTCACAGGTATGTGTGTTTTGGTATTTTATTGGGTAATTGTCTTACTGGGGAAACTATATTTTGTAAGAGAGTTGTGTAAATGTAACCATGGTAATTCAAAAGTAACAATGGCAGCCATATTGAATTTCTTAGTTTTCATATATATTATATGTTTAATTAAGTATGTTTAATTATTGTTTAACTTTATTGTAATTAATTCACAGGTTTAAGATATTATGGTAGTTTATATAGTATTCAGCAGCTTTTGTTAAAACCCCATCTTGGGTTAGTTTACTTTTATTAAATATATTTCATAATAAAAAGTATAGATATTGTCTGTATATATTGATAGCGTAAAATGAAATGAATGGAGTTTTACGTCCTATTTTTCTACACCATATATGCAAATGAAGATGGAAAACGCCATGCAGTGTGCAATAAGGTAATCTTTGCCAGGACAACGGCATTAGCCTACTCTAATTTTTTCCAACTGTCAAGGGATCTTTAACATGATCTTATTGTCTTTGGTTTTAGCGCCAGCTCAGTAAGATACTACCACCATCCGAATTCATGTCAATCATTTTTTCTTTGAAAAATACTAATACAACACTTATTTTTAATTGTAAAAACTTAGGCAAGTTTATATCTTGTTTGTGTGTTATTCAATCTTGTTTTTGATTTATTGTTTTAAATTCAAGTTGAAATTAATTGATGTTATGCATTTAATTATTGAATATGTTTTTTATTAATGTAATTTACTGTACCAGTAACTTGTCAATTTGATCAGATGAAAGCCTTGTATTGATGTTATGCATCAGTTTATATTTTCTTTTTAAGTTGCATTTATTGTTTAGCATTTAGTTAAGCCAAAGTCTCCATAGCCATGATATATTGTATACCTGGTATTCTTTTGTTGGTGATATTTTTGAGAAATATTGGTAAAACAGATGGTAACATATATTTACACAAAGTTTAGTAAATGCAGTCTTTCACTAGATTGTGTGCTCATAAATTAGAAGTTGAAACAGGAAGGTACAGGCAAATTAACTATAAAGAAAGAGTTTGTTCATGTGATGATACTAAAAATTCATACAAGCAAAGCAATTTCCCAAATAAAAAATCTCGTTTGAAGTCAGGAGCAAAATGTATAGTAGTGGACTCCTGTGAGAGGACCATGGTTTATCATGTGCAACAAAGTTATTATTCAAATAATATTCCATGTTTTCTTTCAATTCTGTACATCTTATTGATAAATATATTTAAAAAAAAACCTTCATTGTTTATATCATTTAACATCAAATGAATTGCTCTTCTAATAATTAATAAATTACTTATAAAATTATAAAGTATTGTGTTATTTCATTTTATACGGCCACATTATAATGTTTGAATGAAACTTTCTGTGATCAAATGATTAATGAGATCTTGGACAAGTTGGATAGTGATGATTTTCCGTGAACATTTTTTGATTTATTGCACTTGACTCTGTCAAATCCATCGAAATAGACTTTTGAACACAGTAGAGACAACAGTTTTCATCTGATTTTAAATGAAATTTGGTGTGATCGTTGAAGTCAGAACGAGGCGAAGTTGGCTTGTGATTGCGATAGACAATGCAGTTTTCATCTGATTTGAGTGAAATTTGATGTGATCATTTATATTGATAAGATCTTGAACAAGTTCAATATTGACTATTTTGCGAAGAACTATATTTGAGTTATTGCCCTTGCACATGATAATTAGCTAGTAAATGCAATAGAGACTAGATTTCATCTGATTTGAATCAAATTTGGTGTGAACATTTATATTGATGATTGGATTAGACCTAGATAATGTTAGAGTTTCTGCTGTGTTAAAACAGAAAATATATTTTAAAGTGGGCGTATCTTGCTAGGCAACCGCTTGTTTTTTTTTTACGATACAACTGAATAAATAAACCAAGTAGCTTTTATTTCACTAATAGAATATTTTTCCCCAAGCCCAATGTTTCTACAAATTATTAAACATAAATTCAATGTCTGGAAGCACAGTTCTATTCTGGAAAGAAAAAGCGAAAAGCAATATCTGAGAAACAATTATCTTAACTTACTACTATCTGCTGTAATAGGTCTAAGGCATTCTGGAGTAAAATGCCTTGAGAAAACTGTCAGTCTCTCCAAATTTAATGCATCTTTCCTGGTGGATCTTACAATTTACAAAATGCTTGAACGCCATTTAGGATGTTTTGGACATTTGATAGGTGGAAAAAACTTAAACCTTTATGTCTTGTACGACTTGCTGAACAGCCAACTATACAGCACTTTTCTATTTGGTTAGTTCAGTTCAGATTCATCAGACACTCAGTAGACATTGGGCCTATAGGCCAATCAGTAGATTACCAAGCACAATTTCAACTTCATAATTATATCACTTATACTTTATTTAAAAAAAAACATATTGATAAGTATTAATAATAACATATTATAGAAAACTGTGACACAATTTTAAAAATTCCAGGGGTTAATTTTCATTGATGAATATCGATTTATCGCTGTTGTTATTGTTTAGCGCTATGTATTTATACTACACCGGAAGTAAGTCATGCATGTGGAGTGTCAAATTCTCCTAACCATAAATTGAAGCGGAAGTAGACCTGACTTGGCGTTCCAGTCAGTATACAGTTCTATGGTTCAATAGAATGATAATCCTATGATATAAATATAATGATCAATATTTAGATGTATTACTTGTTTTAAACAAAGTAAAATAGTAGTAGGTTCAATAGAATGATAATTCTATGATATAAATATAGTGATCAATATTTAGATGTATTACTTGTTTTAAACAAAGTAAAATAGTAGTAGGCTCAATAGAATGGTAATCCTATGATATAAATATAATGATCAATATTTAGATGTATTACTTGTTTTAAACAAAGTAAAATAGTAGTAGGTTCAATAGAATGGTAATCCTATGATATAAATATAATGATCAATATTTAGATATATTACTTGTTTTAAACAAAGTAAAATAGTAGTAGGTTCAATAGAATGGTAATCCTAAGATATAGATATAATGATCAATATTTAGATGTATTACTTGTTTTAAACAATGTAAAATAGTAGTAGGTTCAATAGAATGATAATCCTATGATATAAATATAGTGATTAATATTTAGATGTATTACTTGTTTTAAACAAAGTAAAATAGTAGTAGGTTCAATAGAATGGTAATCCTATGATATAAATATAATGATTAATATTTAGATATACTACTTGCTTTAAACAATGTAAAATAGTAGTAGGTTCAATAGAATGATAATCCTATGATATAAATATAATGATCAATATTTAGATATATTACTTGTTTTAAACAATGTAAAATAGTAGTAGGCTCAATGGAATGGTAATCCTATGATATAAATATAATGATTAATATTTTGATGTATTACTTGTTTTAAACAAAGTAAAATAGTAGTAGGTTCAATAGAATGATAATCCTATGATATAAATATAATGATCAATATTTAGATATATTACTTGTTTTAAACAATGTAAAATAGTAGTAGGCTCAATGGAATGGTAATCCTATGATATAAATATAATGATTAATATTTTGATGTATTACTTGTTTTAAACAAAGTAAAATAGTAGTAGGTTCAATAGAATGATAATCCTATGATATAAATATAGTGATCAATATTTAGATGTATTACTTGTTTTAAACAAAGTAAAATAGTAGTAGGTTCAATAGAATGATAATCCTATGATATAAATATAATGATCAATATTTAGATGTATTACTTGTTTTAAACAATGTAAAATAGTAGTAGGTTCAATAGAATGATAATCCTATGGTATAAATATAGTGATCAATATTTAAATGTATTACTTGTTTTAAACAAAGTAAAATAGTAGTAGGTTCAATAGAATGATAATCCTATGATATAAATATAATGATCAATATTTAGATGTGTGGCAGGGTGCATTTTAATAGAAACTTGGTTCTTTTATTTAATGGTTGTTTTATCTTAATGCACCACTACTGTTTTAATGAGCACATAATTACCTTACACTGGCCTTATACTAATGTTTTAATCATTTGCCCTCTCTAAGTTTCTTCCTGAACTGACCTCACTGGACAATTGTCATCTTCTGTCATTGGCCAGCTAAGTGAGTTGTTAGTGAGTTCATCACCTATCCAGTCAGACACTTTACTTTTACCTTAGTCTTTGAAGTAGAAAGCAGCATTTTTCTAACTCTTAGAAAATATCCAGCCAACTACTTCAAACTCTGTCTTCATCAATAGTTATTTCCTTTAAATAACTTCACAGGTATGTGTGTTTTGGGGTATTTTATTGGGTAATTGTCTTACTGGGGAAACTATATTTTGTAAGAGAGTTGTGTAAATGTAACCATGGTAATTCAAAAGTAACAATGGCAGCCATATTGAATTTTCTTAGTTTTCATATATATTATATGTTTAATTAAGTATGTTTAATTATTGTTTAACTTTATTGTAATTAATTCACAGGTTTAAGATATTATGGTAGTTTATATAGTATTCAGCAGCTTTTGTTAAAACCCCATCTTTGGGTTAGTTTTACTTTTATTAAATATATTTCATAATAAAAAGTATAGATATAGTCTGTATATATTGATAGTGTAAGTGTAAATAGGTATTTTATGTGTATATAGATATATTTGATTATGATACTAAATATACTGTACTATGTTATTGTTGATGTATGTATATTTTATTAATTGTATCATATTATTTTACAGGGTTTTTATATAAAGTTATGAACTGATAAAAGAGTTTTCATTACAACACCAGTTAGTTTTCCCCCATTGAGCTAGCCCGGTTACACAATTTAGTGTTTAATTTTAACAACCCAGATCTTCTAAAAGGTACTGAGAGAGAAATACCGGGGATAGGTGGCGGCGAATCCTCCTCTGTTCTGACTCCCGGCCCAGGCTCGACAAGCTCAGGTATATAAGTTATAACGACCTGAACCCTGGATGCCAAACATGCAGACTATTGGCGGAAGGTTATTTCTAAAAATAGTGGTTTTGTGTGCAGTGACAGTCAAGCGGATGTGGATAAAATGTAGTGGTTTACTTTCATTTTGTTTAGTTCAGAATTTTTATGGTCATGCTATATTGAATTTTTGTACAGAAACCAAGTATTGGCCTGGCTTTCATGTGACATATTGGAAAGTTTTCAATGAGATTTCTGGAAAAAGTTCTAAAAGGTTGAATTTTGTGATTTAACATGGAAATAGATGGCAAATGAATTGGTGGACTGAGTCCATCAGTCTTCAGAGAAACTAAATTGTTGTTACTTCCCCTTATACCATTTGACTGTACAGGTTTTTTATCACGAAATTCTGTTTTTGCCCTGGCATTGAGAGGATCACACACAATGTCAGATTCTTTCACCACAAACTTTTCAAAATCTCGGAATGATGAATATACGCCTTTAGATTGTTTATTTATAGCTGTGGGTGCTAATTTGGGGAGAAAATGAAATAATATAAATTAAAACCTACACATTTTGAGGGCAAGGTAAACCTTGCAAGTTGGCAAAACCATGACACATTCTAAAATGTTCCCGGTTTGTGTGAACAGGCTATGACAAGTATCAATATGTGCTACAAGTCCAATAATCACTATAAATGATAATAAAAATTTGAAAAAAATGTTTAGATATGCACTTACCAAATATTTGTCAAAATTTGGGTGTTTCACTAACTCCCATAAACTAAGAAAAGCCTGATGATTACAGTATTATTTTTTCCATGAATAAAACCTTACATAACTAAACCACAATAGCCCAATCTTAGAATCTGCAAAATAAAATCCAATTTTACACAAAACCTGAGAGAAAATAGATTCAATTTATAATTGCTGGTGTAGGTGTATATGTAGCTGAACGACCACCTTCCGCCATTATTATTTTTACATAAACAAAAATACTCACTATACAACTCAAAATTATAAGAAATACTATCCGTCTTCATACCATTCTACCTAAACTAAAGATGAGAAAGTTGGAGAATGAAGAAACATAGATAAAGAGATTGTAGATTGCAAATGACAAGTGTATTGAAGAGGATTAGTACAAACAAGATGCAGAATACCCCAAAATAATAATAATGATAATAAAATAATCTGTCCGTCAGTCAAATGCATGTGAAACTAGGCTTCATACAATAATCATAAACATACATAAACTAGAATTGCTTACAATTATGAACGTATTTCGAGAGCCTTAAAATATTATGTAGGCTAAATTTGCAATTACCTACATCTAGACAATATATTGAATATCATTTGACCTAGTTTTCAAAGTCATAAAATAATTAGGTCACACCTTCCGTAATGGTTAATGATGGCGAAAATATGAAAATTATCAATTTTTGCTGTATTTAAGTACACTTATCTCTATGAATTTTTTAAGTAAGCCAAATTAAAAAATATCTACTCGTAGACACTATATTGAATATTATTTGACCTAATTTTCAAGGTCATAGATTAAGTGGGTCACACCTTCCGTACCCGTTAAAGTGACCTAATTTTGAAAAAATCGAAATTTAAATAATTCGAAAGAAAATACGAAATTTGAAAATCGGTCTCCAAGAAAAGGTAGATAATGATCCATTGTATCTATGTGCTAAATTTCATCAAAATCGGTCTATCAGTAGTGTCTGAATTTCGGATTTAAGAATTGTAACGAAAATTCAAAATGGCGGCCGATATGGCAGCTTGACCTAATTATTTAGGTCAAATCAATTACTATTGACAAGTTATTTATAAAACAGCTTTCACTTTTCACCTAGCAGTTATAGACCGGAAGTTACGTAATTACGTCATTTGAGGCTAAACCGGAAGTGGAATTTTTTTTTCACATTTTTTCAAAAATTATAAACATATCGCCTATCAACTGGTAAAGTTTCAAAATTTTACCATTTATATTAAAGGAGAAATCACGGTCTGAAATTTTTGCCGATGACCCTTGAATATTGAATTGCAAATCGTGGGTAAAATATTTAACCTAATTGCATAAAACCTATAATTGTTAGTTGACAAATACATTGAAGTTTTCAAATCTGAAAATCCGGTCAAAATCGAACTGAAAATAAACTTGCTAAAGCAAAAAAACCTGAACTTCCGGTTCTCACTTCCTGTCAGAGATAGAACTTCCGGTTTTGTTTTATTTGATAATAGAAATCATTCTAAGATCAACTGTAGATTTAGAATTTCTGCACCTTTTACCAGTTTGTCTGCAAACTCATCCAAGAATTACAAAAAAAAAAAAAAAAAAAAAAAACTAGAATTGCTTACAATTATGAACGTATTTCGAGAGCCTTAAAATATTATGTAGGCTAAATTTGCAATTACCTACATCTAGACAATATATTGAATATCATTTGACCTAGTTTTCAAAGTCATAAAATAATTAGGTCACACCTTCCGTAACGGTTAATGATGGCGAAAATATGAAAATTATCAATTTTTGCTGTATTTAAGTACACTTATCTCTATGAATTTTTTAAGTAAGCCAAATTAAAAAATATCTACTCGTAGACAATATATTGAATATTATTTGACCGAATTTTCAAGGTCATAGATTAAGTGGGTCACACCTTCCGTACCCGTTAAAGTGACCTAATTTTGAAAAAATCGAAATTTAAATAATTGGAAAGAAAATACGAAATTTGAAAATCGGTCTCCAAGAAAAGGTAGATAATGATCCATTGTATCTATGTGCTAAATTTCATCAAAATCGGTCTATCAGTAGTGTCTGAATTTCGGATTTAAGAATTGTAACGAAAATTCAAAATGGCGGCCGATATGGCAGCTTGACCTAATTATTTAGGTCAAATCAATTACTATTGACAAGTTATTTATAAAACAGTTTTCACTTTTCACCTAGCAGTTATAGACCGGAAGTTACGTAATTACGTCATTTGAGGCTAAACCGGAAGTGGAATTTTTATTTTCACATTTTTTCAAAAATTATAAACATATCGCCTATCAACTGGTAAAGTTTCAAAATTTTACCATTTATATTAAAGGAGAAATCACGGTCTGAAATTTTTGCCGATGACCCTTGAATATTGAATTGCAAATCGTGGGTAAAATATTTAACCTAATTGCATAAAACATATAATTGTTAGTTGACAAATACATTGAAGTTTTCAAATCTGAAAATCCGGTCAAAATCGAACTGAAAATAAACTTGCTAAAGCAAAAAAACCTGAACTTCCGGTTCTCACTTCCTGTCAGAGATAGAACTTCCGGTTTTGTTTTATTTGATAATAGAAATCATTCTAAGATCAACTGTAGATTTAGAATTTCTGCACCTTTTACCAGTTTGTCTGCAAACTCATCCAAGAATTACAAAAAAAAAAAAAAAATAAAATAATCCGAACGATTACAATACGTTTTCGCCAAAGTCGAAATACGTAATAATCCGAACGATTACAATACGTTTTCGCCAAAGTCGAAATACGTAAAAAAACCTAGATATCTACTCAAAAGACATCTACAAATAATTACATAAACATTTCTAACAAAAATTACTACTTATATACACAGAAAAATAACACAATGGACAAAACAGGACAACAAGACAAAATAACACAAACCCGGGTCACACACTTTCACACACTATAACGTCATACATATATAACTTGGTACCAATGACACTTCGTTGAAAGTTGAAAATAAAGTTGATAACCGCTTCAATCGACCACTAGCCCCACGTTGGGCGCCAATTTGTAACAGGGTTTTATCAATGAATTAGTAAAACACCAGGTCGGGGTTCGACATAATATTTAATTGCAAAACTAAACAATAACTCTGAAATATACAGAAATAAATAATTACAATATAAATAAATAGAAATTACGAAACATAACAATGACAAATACACACAATAATTTAGATATAAATTAACTGTCTTAGAAAAACTATCGTTTGAAATGCATATAGAAATATAGAAATACAAAACTAATAAACTATCTTACCCTATGAAATAGGAGTTATTATAAATTATAAAGTGATATACGTATGAACCATAAATATAGCATACGACTCTAAAAGAAAACAAAGATGGCTGTCGTAACTAACGAAAACAAATGATAATTTACTACTAAAATCCATTACAAGATTACTCATTACAAAAACCATCACAACATTATATATAAACCAAGAAAAGAATTGCATTTGAATAAAGTAAATAAGTCCAGTCTGTAAAGTAAAATAAGGAATAACAACTTACCAAATAGTGAAATTCATGTATAACATGTAAGGTTAGGTAAAATTTACAGAAGTGAAGAGAGAGAGAAAATGATGTCTTATATAGGAGAGAGAGTGATGAGATTTTAGACTGAGTAAAGATATAGAAAAAGTGTTCACTGGCTGGTAAACAACTTAAAGCTATCATGAAGAAATAAAGAACATGATAAATATCAATACATAAAATATGACTACCACATCATCTTCATGTGATACAATTTATAGATTGACATG
>JAUJPP010000004.1:305627-324009 GCA_030562195.1 Nipponacmea schrenckii | reverse complement strand
ATTTGTCAAAATTTGTCAAGAATTGTGCTTTCTATAGTGTTAATGAGCTATCAATAGAACCTGTTTTCAGTAACAAGGGCAATAATTCATAGTAAATAATTTCCGATTTTGCGGCTTTACTATAGGATTCATCCTTGGTTGAGGAACCCACAATCTAAGTCTAAATACATCAAGAATTGTGCTTTGTAGTGTAAGAAGCAACTGTAGACAGATTGAAAGACATGGGTTACAACAAAAAACTTCCTCAATTTCATGTGTGCTTATAAAACACCTACCTCTTGCAATGCTGCTCTAGCATCTGCTCTCATAATTTCTTCATCCGAGATGTCCCCAAATTTTGGAATAACCTCAGACACAATGAAATTAGATATATAGTTGTTAAAGGATATGTGAAGAGATTTTCAAAAAAGGCTTGAAACCACCTATTGAAAAGTAAAATCATTCATCTATCGATTGCAACCAATAAAAAAAATTAGAAATAATTCTAAAATAGCTAAAAATCCTTTTAAAAACACAGGTCTGAAATATGCAAAAATGAAAGGTCGTTTCCGTGACCTTTTGTAAATGACGTCAGAGATGCCCAATCTAATTCACCCGCCATATTGTTTACATTGACGTTATGCCGCAGTGTGTGGCCTATGGCTGTAATAATCGCGGAGGAAAGGGCTCTGGTGTTCATATGTTCCGCTTTCCTAAAGATGAACATCTTGTGAAAACTTGGATTGTCAAACTGAAGCGGAAGAATTTTTCCCCCACTAAATATTCCAGGCTGTGTTCCGATCATTTTGCAGACGATGCGTATGACCGGAACCCAGTCTTACTAGCCCAATATGGATATGTGAACGCCAATCCAAAGCTCAAGGCAGGTGCCGTGCCAACCATTTTTCGTGAACCACTTAGGCCTCATGCCAGCATTGACCAGAAAAACAAAAGAGGCGATCGTCGAAAAGGTGGAGGGGCTTTTGCCAAGAGGCAAAGGTTGCAGGTGAGTTTCAAAATTCTGACTTACACCTACGAATGTTGAAGATTGAACTGAAGAAGAAATGAGTAGGCCTAGATCTTATAAAGTAAAAGGAACGTACATGGGCTAAGTTAATCCGAGTTATCTGTGGCATAGTATTGTCAATTTTTTACGAATTTTTATATTTAGGCCTATTGACTAGGCCTATTCTAGGGTCAGAGATCCTTGCTCTAGCTAGGCTATCGTTTCAGTCGGATTCGTGTCTCCCGAATCTGCTACGCACTTTTTGCCTATTTCCTCCCTTACGAATGGATGTCAGCAACAAATATGCACATAAATCTATACTCCAACCCTTTATGGCCATTTTCATATAATAAAAATTGGTCTTACCTTCACAACGACCGTCCACTACCATTTTAAAAGTGTCCCTATCACGCCTGAATGCAGATTTCCATTGAAAATCAAAACGAGGCTCCACGTTATGTCAATGTTGTACAGTGAAATCATTTTCGAGTTTTGATGGCGTGTGTTAAAATGAATGTTTTAAAATGTATATTGGGTGGTCTGTGTGAAGGTAAGACCACATTTTATTATATGAAAATGGCCATAAAGGGTTGGAGTATAGATTTATGTGCATATTTGTTGCTGACATTTATTCGTAAGGGAGGAAATAGGCAAAAAGTGCGTAGCAGATTCGGGAGACACGAATCCGATTGAAACGATAGAACAAGGATCTCAGACCCTAGAATAGTCAATAAATATAAAAAAAAAAATCGTAAAAATCGACTATGCCATGGTACAGATAACTCGGTTTAGTATCAGCACTGCACTGATGAGGCCCAGAGGGCCGAAACAGTAATGTTTTCTGTTAGTTATATTACTATTAGACGAATACTTGACCCCCCCCCCCCCCCCCCTGTTTCGTCAGATATGGAGCGTTTTAATGGTTCGAATTGATATGGCTTAATTTCTAATGACTCTATACCAGCTGATAAATCCTCCATTGCCTACATATGATCAGAAATTAAAGCGCTAAACCCCCGAAGGTTATAATAATATTAGCTAGGCTTAGTTCTCCATTTGTTTTTATTTTAGTTGGGCATCTCTGACGTCATGCGGTCACGTGATCGCCTAGCTCATTAACGTTCGACTCATGCTAAAGAAGCCTACTTTGAAAGCCTTTTTTTCTACTCTAAACGTTTTTTAAAAAAAAAAAAATTTGGGTTGGAATTGATAGATATGTTAGTTTACTTTTAAAAATAAATGCCTTTGATCAAATTCAACGATTTTCATATTTCTTTTCACATATCCTTTAAAACATCTTTGTCCTGGATGACCATTTATGATCGATAACGCAACAGCTTTTCCCAAATAAGGTATAAACTTGATTTTCTAAATGATTTGGATTAAGAGTAAGATTGCCTTCTTCTAAAATTGTTTGATTTTGAAATAATAAGGAAAAGAATTCTCTTGTCAATCTTCCAGCATCGATACCATCTTCGTTTATGAATTTAATTCTAATCTGGTTGTACCAATCCTCTTGGCTCGATTCCATCAATTGGTCAATGGACGTAACTTCAAAATTTGTTCTTAGAACAGATATATACCAGCATTTATCGGAGTGTATTTTTCCCCGAGCTTCTTTGAGAGCATCTTCAAAATTTTCAGTACTAGACCTGAAATTTTCAAATTTCCATGTAAGGCGCTAAATATTGAAAAAACATGATATATTAATGCAAAGTTGGAGGAGTTCAGAGAAAAAATATTATAATCTTCATGTGATACAATTTATAGATTGACATGGTAGCCTAAAGAATTATATTTTCTATATATTCGGGTTAAATTAGTTTTAATACTGTGCACTAAGACCAATCAAACTCGGTTTTACCTGTCCCATCTTCACTATTTTGATATAATGGTGCATAGCTTTAAATTAAACATAAAAATTACCCAGGATGTTCATTGTTCGTCTGTTTTAACTGTGGCATTGGTTCCTCTCCACAAACAGAAGAGTGAAACACAATCAACTCATTCTCAAACATCTCCAAACATATTGGGCACTTGGTCATCTCACTAGAATTCAATAAAAGTTAATAAGTACAGGACTGAATACAATTTTATCTTAAAGGGATTCATTAACGCAAAACTCTTTTTTGCTTAATGTGTACAGAGACAAAAGGAAATTGAAGCCTGTTGAAGAGAGAATGATAGTAGAAATATATCCACATTGCAGCCATAACAAAATCAGTCACATTATTTTCCGTAAAGCCTTCGGCTTTCACATGTATAATCTGCAATATAATGACGAAGGTCAAAGGTTAGCGCTCTTCAACCTTGGAAAAAAAAAAAAAAGGTCATAGTTCATAACCTGTTGCTACCCACGCTATCCACCATGACACCTAATACTATAAATACCGATCCATCATGGTAAGTAATCATATTTATTTTGGCGTTGTAAGGTTAGTCTGGAAGTATTTCCAAGGAATTTATATTTTGTTGATTACAGTGCTTGACGTTTTTAAGATACTATTTGCCATAACAACAATAAGCCGATGAAGGGGTTTTTTTAGGATTTGATAACATGGGACGTAGTCGATGCGGTTTCTGTTTTAAAAAGAAAATGAAAAAAAAGAAGTCGGCGAATAGGGGTAAGAGGCAATTGAAGTCCCCAAAAAATAAGAATGTGGCATTCAATACAACTTCTGATCTGGGTTTTGATGAAGATCAAAACAAAAATGTTAAAGGTTTTCCTCAGAGGAAGGGGAAAGTAGATCCTGGTGAAAACGTAGTTTTCAAGGAAGTTACGAATAAACATGTAGGGGAAATCTCAACAATATATCAGAAGAAGATTTTCAGGCATTGAAAATAAAGTTTGGCCTCGTAGAGTCCACACATATGAGTGATCAAAATGATTTTGATTACGATGATATAAATTTATTCGAGCAATGTGATTATAATGATGATTATAATCAGTATGTCCAAAATAAAAGGCCTAATATCAGAGTAGAATTTGATAATGATTCAGACAATGATAATAATATTGGTTCTGATTTCAATAATAAAATAAATAATGCTTTATTTAGTTGCACAAATAATGACACATTAATAGTAAATGATGGTTCTGATCAATCTATTTTGTGGCAGTTCCCCCAATTTAAAAAACTCCATCCAGAGGCCCATCCATTGATCAATCGTTAGCAAATCTCATTGATACTGCATGTACCAGTCTGGAACTATAATAAGAAAATTTATGAGTTACCGACAACTGTAAAATGTTGTCTCCTCCTTTGGTAAAACCCAGAGATTTGGGGAAAATTGACGCAAGAACCAAAATATATGATAAATCTTTTAAGGAGGTTCAGCAGTTGGCTGCGACATCTATCGTTCCTTTGGTAAAATTTTAGCAGAATTGCTTAAGCCAAGTATTATAAGAAATGAGCAGGCAAAATGCCTTTTTTCTGATGCCATAACATCATATTAGCCAGGTACAATATCATTTGGCTTTAAAGACGTCGATATCTCATCAGACCAGTTCTTAAAATGAAATACTCTGACTTATGTAATGTAAATGTCCCCTTTTTTCTTCAATGTTATTTGGTGATGATATAATGAAGGAAATCAGGAAATGTGATGCATCCACCACATTTTACTCTATGTACAATGAGGTCAGGGTTTAATAGTAGTTTTTAATTCTGGTAACTGTAATCAAAATAAGAATAGGAGTCTCTTCATTAATAGAGGTCGTGGTGCTAGAGGTTCCTTCTCAAGAGGAAATTATAGATATCAATCCTATGGCAATTATCAGTATTCTGGTTCAAATTCATTTAGAGGTCAACCTGGAAAACGTAGTAGACGTGGTTTTTTATCCCAGGATCCCCAGACTTCGACACCACAGGGGTAGTTGATGATATAGATCCAATACATAAGTCTGTTAATAATGTAGATACTGTAGGGGTAAGTTCAGGAAATATCCGGTTTTGTATTGATAACTGGAAAGCATTTACTAATGATCCATGGATCCTTGATGTTGTTGCCGGTTATAAAATTGAGTTTATTGCTCCTATTGTTCAAAATAGACTTCCCAATGAAATTCCTTTTAATAGTTTTCAAAAATCTATTATTGATAATGAAGTCCGGGATCTTTTAACAAAAGGTGCAATTGTTCCAAGTGTGTGGGAAATTGACCAGTTTGTTTCAAATATCTTTATTGTTCCCAAACCAGTAATCAATCTCAAACCTTTAAATGCTTTTGTTTTATATGAGCATTTTAAACAGGAAACCTTTACTATTGTCCTTGATTTGATTAAGAGAGATGATTTCCTTTGTTCAATAGATCTCTGTGATGCTTACTTTAGTATACACATCTATGAATTGTATCAAAAGTATTTAAAATTTGTTTGGAATGATCAAATTTATAAATTTGTCTCTCTTCCGTTTGGGTTGAGTTCTGCTCCTCGTATATTTACAAAAATTTTAAAACCAATTTATTCTTGGTTTAGATATCAAGGTATCCGTTGTTCCTATTATATAGATGATTCTTTGGTTATGGATCAGAATAGTCAGTCTTGTGCTAATAAAGCGAAACTTATGGCAGATACTTTGGTTTCTCGGGGTTATAAAATTAATGAAAAGAAATCAGTTTTTGTTCCATCTCAAAAAATAGAATTTTTTGGGACTTATTATTGATACTACTTCATTTAAAGTCTTTCTACCAGATTCTAAGATTGATAAGATTTTGCGGTTTGCTTCATTTCTCTTAAATAATAGATCAGTTTCAGTTAGGCAGTTAGCATCTTTCATTGGTCTTCTAGTAAATGCCTTCTATGCAGTTATCAAAGCTCCTTTGTATTATCGTAGCCTGGAAAGAGATAAAATAGCGGGTTTTAAGTCAGGATTTAGACTATGATAAGCTAGTAAGTCTTTCAAATGAGGCCAAGGAAGATGTTATATGGTGGCGTGACAATATTAGAACAGAAAGTGGCAAACTTATTAGGCAAGATAAACCCTCGATAATTGTTCAGACTGATTCCTCTCTTATAGGTTGGGGGGCCTATGTAACCTCCACCCAACAGGGATGTCAGGGCAGATGGAATTATGAAGAAGCTCGGTTTCATATAAATGTTCTGGAAATATTGTCTATGTCTGGTACATTACATAGCTTGTTTTGTCATGAATCTAACTGTCATATCCAGTTTCAGTCTGACAATATTTCTTCTATTGCATACCTCAATGACATGGGGGGAATGGCTTCAGTGCATATGAATAAAATTTCAAAAGGTATATGGCTTTGGGCATTAAAGAGAAATATTTATTTATCTGCTGTTTACATTTGTGGTAAAGATAATATTCAAGCTGATTTTTTTTTCTAGGAATTTTTCTGATAATACAGAATGGATGTTAAAGACAGAGTTGTTTGAAAAAAATTTGTAAACAGTGTTTTTTTGCCTGATGTGGATATGTTTGCATCAAGACTAAATTATAGATTACAAAAGTTTTGTTTCTTGGTTTCCTGAACCTGGTTGTTTTAAAGGTGATGCTTTTTTTGTTCTCATGGCAAGATTTTTGTCCATATTTATTACCACCCTTCAATCTGATTTTACAGGTGGTTAATTAGTTGTTTCAGATAATGTTGAATTAGCTCTTTTGATTATTCCTCATTGGGTTTCACAGCCTTGGTTTTCCCAAAGCTTTTAGAAATAATTGTTTATTTTCCTATTAGGATACCAAGACACAAAGATGCTTTGATTCTTCCTTACAATTACCAGTGCCACCCTCTTCAAAAGAAACTATCTTTAGTCGCAGTTACTGAATCAGGCGACACCTTGAAGGGCAAGGAGTTCAGGAATCATCGGTTAACATCATCTTGTCTTCATGGAGAAGAGGTACCAATAAACAATACGATTTGGCCTGGAGAAAGTGGTATCTTTTGTGTTTATCAACAGAAAAAAATCCCATTTGTTCCTCTGAAACAGTAATTATTAATTATTTAACATATTTATTTGCAGAAGAAAATAAATCTTATAGTGTAATTAACACACATAAGTCTATGCTTGTACAGACTTTAAGATTATTAGACAATAGTTGGTGTTCTAACCCCGTTTATATTCCTAGGTTTTTAAAGGGTGTTTTTCATAGTATTCCTCCAAAACCAAAATATACTTTTACTTGGAATGTGTCTACGGTATTGGTATACCTGAGAACTCTGTTTCCCTTACATGAATTGAGTGTGAAACTATTAACTTTCAAGTTGGTAACTTTAATTGCTTTAACTACAGCAGCTAGAGCTCAGACTTTGGTTTCACTTAGATTATCTAATATGTCTGTATATGAAGGAAAGTGTTTTCTTTTTCAGACTTACTGAAAACTTCTAAGCAGGGGAAAAGTTACCAGCTTGTGTTGTTGAGTTATCCAGATAAACAGCTTTGTGTGGTAGAAACTTCTTTCTATATAAAATTAACTGCAAGTAAAAGGAAATCAGATCAATTATTAATATCTTTTTCTACTTTTAGACCAGTGACAACATCAACAATAGGGTAGATGGTTGAAAGATGTACTTGATGTTTCTGGAATAGATGTCTCACTTTTTAAGGCTCATTCTTTTAGATCCGCTTCCACATCAAAAGCTTTTATGAATGGTTGTTCATTGCAGAAAATTTTAAATGCTGCTGATTGGTCTAGTGACAATAATTTTCGTAAATTTTATTTTAGGGATATACAGTCAAAAGACATAACGTTTGCAGAGGCAGTATTGAGTTAGAAATATTGTTGTACATACCTTTTTTATATTGATGTTGTTTGAACAGTTTTGTAACTTTGAAGTTGCAGATTATACATGTGAAAGGCGAAGGCTTTACGGAAAATAATGACCCCCCCATCCAAGTGAAGTATGAATGATGGATGAGAGGCATTATTTAAGTAAAAACCGGAGGCTGAGCATATATCAATCAACCCACCACTATGTTTTTTTGGGTAAAAACTAGATTTACATTGTAATTATGTTTATTATGAAAATATATTTCAGATTTCCCTACCCAAAAGTTGGTTGTTACTTACAAAACTGTTTACTTTGAATATATGATTACTTACCATGATGGATCGGTATTTATAGTATTAGGTGTCATGGTGGATAGCGTGGGTAGCAACAGGTTATAAACTATGACCTTTTTTGGTTTTTTTTCACGTTGAAGAGCGCTAACCTTTCACCTTCGTCATTATATTGCAGATTATACCCTGCTCAGCCTCCGGCTTTACTTAAATAATGCCTCTCATCCATCATTCATACTTCACTTGGATGAGGGGTCATTATCTTAGACTAGGCAAGTCTCTTTACAGTATAGTGCATTGACACAAAAAAACAACTATGCAAATACATGTATAACAAACTGAACTGTAACAAATTTTAACAATAAGAACTGAAAAATTTGTTGTTATTTAATATATGTCTTAGAAACTCATGATTTTAGAAGAAAAAAGGTATACATGACAGAAAATTAAATTAAATATCATAGAGATGTAATTGCATTAAAACAGATACAAAGATAAACCTGTGATAAGTTTACTACTACTTGTTCAATTTATATCAGAGAATGAATATAAGTTAGGGGCAATTGGTAAGAAAAAGGTTTGATTGATTTAGACACAAAACCTTTTTAACCTAAAATACTGAAGAACAGAAAATTATTCTCATGATCAAAATGTTAGTTTGCAACAATGAACATAACAAATTATTATAACAAGTTAGCTAGAACCAATATCAATTAATAAATTTTTATCATCATTTAAAGATGTAATCATCAAATTAAAATATAAACAATAACTTTTCCATTAAAAGAATTACTTCTTGTAAGCTTCAGATATTTTCTCTTCCATTTCCTGATCCTATAATTTCTGTGAGAGCGAAACGCATTACAATGATATGTTAGTCTTGTTTCCTTAAGTCTCTTTTGTTTTAGTCGCGAATATCCAAGCATTAGTTTAATGCACAATTATCCAGTAACTAGTTTGAGTTGCGATTATCCAGTTACATAAAAAAGGCAACATGGTCAAAGTTTGCGAGAATTTTCTATGTGTGGAATTGTGGAAATAACAGGCATAATAAATCGGTAAACTTAGTATTTTATATGTAATTTTATACATAACATGTATCTTTTGATGTTTAGCATTGTGAAATTAGGTGTTATTGTCAAAAAGTGTATATTTTGATGTAAAATAGATGTCAGATAAAGTTTTCCCCCTTTTCCCCCTGCTCAGCTGGTCACGTGACATGCATTCCATTGCAACAGTAGACAGACAAGTCTATTATTATTGATAGGCCTTTTTATAAGTGAAGTTTAAGATGTTTAATAGTTATTGTAATTGTTTATTTTAGTCAATCTGTGAACAACAACAACTTTACTCAAGTCAAGTTAATATTAAAAAAGTTATAAAGAGTACAGATTTGTTTTCACTGAATTGTTTTAACGTCTGAATATCTTCTGCACCCACATTTGTTATTGACGATTTAATGTCCAGACGAAGTCAGAGTTATAGAGTTATAGTTATATTGGTGGATCATATCATGGTACTGGTATTAAAGAGAGTTTAAAATTTACCAACTACAGAAGAAGAAGCAGCTGACTGATTGAATATTAGTTTATTATTTATATTTAGTTTATTAATATTATAAAAGTAAACCTTTTCTAAAGATTAATAGTCATATGTCATACATTGTATTTTTTAAAAGTAACCTTTAAAGTTTATAATTCAATTTCATGTTAATTAGCTCTAGTAATCTAGTAATATTTCAATATTTGTAAAAGTAAAAAGTAATTTTACAATTTATAGTAAAATCATTTCTTTGTACAGTATAATCATATCCTGTTAGTAATCTTCAAATTAGTAAGAGTTATTTTGTCAGTATATCATTTATTTATATTTAGCTTCAAATTAGTAGGTTATTTGATATATTTGATATTATCTTGTACTAGGTTTTATAGTTTGTGCAACTTCTATTGGAATAGCTCTATTTGAAATTAGTCTTAGAATGTCTAAGGTCCGTTTTTTTATCTGAACTTGGGTTTTTAGAGTCTAAGGTCAAAACTCGTTACCAAGTCAAAAAGGAGAATGAAATTGCCAAAGAAGTCAAACGTAAGAGAAGAAATGAATTAAGTCAGAATGTAGAATTGAAATGTCAGGAATTATCTTCGTTGATGATAGAAGAGACTGATGTATCAGACAGAAGAAAACGTTTTATTGAATGGTCTGAAGTATTTGAAACATTTCTCAAAGCTCAAGATGATTATGAAAAGTATTGCACAGAGGAAGAGATCTTGCAAGACAAAACAGGAGCACAGACTAAAAGTTATTGCACCAAGTTTAAAAAGAAATTACAGAATTGGATACTAGAAGGTGAAATACAGGATGATTCAGAGATTAGACCAGAAGATAGTGCATCTCAGATTAGAAGTAAAAATAGTAGGTCTATTTGTTCTGTCAATTCTTCTGTTCAAGACAAGATTACTAAAGCCCAGCTGGAAGTCCAGTCTGAAATACTTAAGGAAAGACATGCAGTACAACAGAAGAAGTTAGAATTACAATTTCAAGAAGAACAGTTAAATCTCAGAGAGAAAATAGCCGAAGTTGAAGCCAGAAGTAGAATAATAGAAAGCTCTATTAGTTATAAGAAGAAATCAAAGTTAAAAGATAAAAGTATAGTTACTGATGTTAAAGAAGAAAAGTCAGAAGAAAAGACAGTACTAACATCAAATGAAGTTATGTCATCAGGGAAATGAAGAAACCTGACAGTGAGATTGAAAAATTTGATGGTAATTTTAAGGATTACAAAAGATTTACAAGACAATTCAAGACAAAGATAGAATCAAATACAACTGATTTTGATGAAAGAATGACATATCTAGAACAATTTACTACTGGTCAAGCACATAGTATTGTTGTTGGATTCTCTCACCTAGATGCTAGAATTGGTTTTGAAAAGGCAAAGAAGGAACTTGAAGACCGTTGGGGTGATCCTGAAGCTATCGCACAAGATTACATGGATACAGCTTTAGAATGGCCTAATATCAAACCTGATAATGTAAAACTTTTAGATAAATATGCAATTTGTCTTGCAGACTGTGAAAATGCAGTAGGAAGTATTAATGCCATGAAAGTTTTAGAATTTCCAAAAACATTACAACAGTTAGTTCAGAAGTTGCCTTACAATTTGCATGAAAAATGGAGAAGCATCAGATATGAGAAAAAAGAGAAAGGTATTCCTATAAAGTTTCAAGATCTGGTCAGTTTTGTGAAACGTGAAGCTAAGAAGGCAAATGATCCTACTTTTGGTAGACTTGCTATGAACAGTAACAGTCCAAGTTTTCAAACCAATAAACACAGTAAACAGTTCAAAGCTAAAACAACCTTGGCTACCACCAACAATACAATTCCTGAAGAAAGGTCACAAAACCAGAAGTCAGATAATACCTATCAGAAGCATAGTTTGTCTGCTAAGTCCAGTCACCAAAGTTATAAACCACTGAGTCAAAATGGCAAATACGAAAAGGAAAAGAGTCCATCTACTGGAATGTCAAAAGGTTGTTTATTTTGTAATGATGTTCTTCATACTATTGCTAATTGTAGAAAATTAGATGAAAAGCCAATTGATGAGAAGCTTCTATTATTGAGAAACATGTCTGTTTGTTTTGGTTGTCTGAAGCAAGGGCATCAGAGAAAAGTTTGTACCAATATTTCAAAATGTAATCTGTGCCAAGGAAAGCATCCTACAGTATTACATACTAATATACCTGATTCAAGTTCTGGTATTAGAGATCAGAAGTTTGTTACCAGTTGTAGTTGTCCTGAGGAATTACCGTCCCATATGGGGGTCGGGGTAGGTGAAGGGGAGTGCACTTTAGCCATTGTCTTAGTCAAAGTTAAAATTCCAAATAGTGAAAAGTTTATAATGTCTTATGCATTTTTAGATAGTGGAAGTAGTGTTTCATTTGTAAGTTCTAATTTGTTGAGAAGATTAGGTGTTTCAGGAAAGAAGAAAAGACTAACCTTGAATACTATGGGTCAACCATATACCTACAATACAGAAGTTGTTAAGGGGTTAACTATTGGTGATATCCATGAAAGTCAAACTATTTCTTTGCCACTACTCTACAGCAAAGATGATATGCCAGTTTCCAGAAATCATATTCCCAAGAAGAGTGATATTTGTCAATGGGATCATCTTAAAGATATTGAGTTACCAGAAAGTCAAGCAGACATAGGTCTACTTCTTGGAAATAATATTTCAGACGCATACTCACCTTTACAAGTTATAACAGGTCCTCCAGGAAGTCCACATGCAACTAGAACTAGATTAGGATGGGTATTATGGAATGTTGTAAGGGATTGTACAAGTAATAAAGATTCAACACTAGTTGTTAACAGGACAGAAGTAAGAGCTTTAGAAGAAATTGAAGTGCTTAATAGAATCGATAAGGCAGTTAGGAATTCATACGAGATAGATTTTCCGGAAAGAGCTGCTGATGAGAAGAAAGAGTTATCCGTAGAGGACAAAAGATTTTTGTACATGGTTGAAGAAGCCACAAAGTTTCAAAATGATCATTATGTTGTACCTTTGCCATTCAAGTCTCCATTTCCTATTGTCGCAGATAGCAGCAGTCAAGTATTTTCAAGATTATATGGTGTCAAAAGTAAAATGTTAAAAAGTGAAAAGTATTATCAAGATTACAAGACGTTTATGGATGGTATTATAGAAAAGGGGTTTGCAGTAAAAGTTGAAGATCATGAGATTAGCAGTGAAGAAAGTCGAAATAGAAGATGGTATCTACCACATCATGGAATATATCATCCACGCAAACCAGACAAACTAAGGACAGTTTTTGATTGTTCTGCAAAAAGTAATGGTCAATCTTTAAATGATTTGCTGTTGCAAGGCCCAGATCTTACAAATAGTATCATCGGAGTCTTGTTACGGTTTCGTCAAGAATTGTTTTGTTTTATGGCAGATGTTGATTGTATGTTTTATGAAGTAAAGTTACCCAGAGAACAGCAAGATTATTTAAGATTTTACTGGTGGCCTAATGCTGATTTAAGTAAAGAACCAGAAGTTTTCCGAATGACAGTTCATATATTTGGAGCGGTTTCTTCGGCAAGTTGTGCGAATTACGCCTTAAAGAGGACAGCTTATGATAATAAGGATAATTGTTCTGCTGAGGTTTATAACACTATTCTTAAGAATTTTTATGTTGATGATTGTTTAAAGAGTTTAAAGTCACCTGAGGAAATTATTTCATTGTGTCATGATTTAAGAGATATTCTAGGTAAGGGTGGTTTCAAGTTAAGAAAGTCGGTTAGTAATTGTAGAGAATTGTTGGAGTCATTACCAGTCGAAGATAGAGCCAAAGAAGTACAGAATATAGATCTAGAATATGATGTCTTGCCTGCAGAAAGAGCATTAGGAGTTCACTGGTCAGTTGAAAATGATAGTTTTGGTTTTAAGATAAACATCAAGGATCATACCAATACCAGAAGAAATATTCTCTCCATAGTTAGTTCTATATATGATCCGCTTGGATATGTATCGCCTATTATATTACCAGCTAAGATTCTTCTTCAAGATTTGTGTAGAAGTGAACAAGGATGGGACCAAGAAATTGAAGCTAGACAAGTTAAAAGATGGCAGAATTGGTTGTCTGATCTTCCTTCGTTAGAAACAGTTCAAATACCTCGTTGCTTCAAAACAGCAGAGTTCAGTGATATATTTTCTTGTGAATTACACAATTTTTCTGATGCTAGTGAAAAGGGTTACGGGACAGTGTCTTATCTACGTTTTAAGAATCTTGATGGTAAAGTTCATGTTTCTTTGGTTATGAGTAAATCTAGAGTAGCACCATTGAAATCTATGACCATTCCTAGAATGGAGCTTACTGCTGCTTTAATGTCTGTTAAATTGAGTAAAGTAATTATGTTAGTAGTATTAGAGTATTTAGATTTCCGGCATCCCTCCATTTCGTTATACTCCACTCCGGTCTACCGGAAATCTAAATACTCTATGACTTTTTTAGAATAAATAGACCAAAAAATGTCTTTAATAAATATAAACTCCCCTAAAATCTATTTTGGATCAGGAGACATTCAAAAATCTCTAACTAAACTTCCCGGTTTTCCATGGGCTAAATATAAAGGTGAGAAACATCTTCCAGGTCATAATTACACTGGTCCAGGAACTAGGTTAGATTTACGACTAGATGAAAATGATAATCCAAAACCAGGTGAAGAACCTGTTAATAGAGTTGATGCTGCTGCACTTAAACACGACAAACTATACAGAAATGAAGACTTACAATTTCGACATGAAGCAGACAAACAAATGATTAAAGAATTAGAATCTATTCCAAATCCTACTTTTAGAGAAAAAGTTGAAAGAGCATTAATCATTAAATTATTAAAATCAAAAATGAAATTGGGTATGGGAATAGCAGATGAAATTCATAAAGAATTCAGAAAAACTAAAAACTTTTTAAAAGTAAAAGTATTCGCCAAAGACGATATATGGTCAGCTGATTTAATTAATATGCCCCCAGAAAGAGGTTATAAATATTGTTTAACAGTTATAGATTTATATACCAGATACGCTTGGGTTATTCCTCTCAAAAACAAAACGGGTCTGACTGTTAAAAAAGCATTTGAAACGATAATGAAACACAGAAAACCGAAAAAGTTGTGGGTAGATCAAGGAACAGAGTTTTATAATAAGAACATGAAATCTCTAGGGTTTGAAATTTACAGCACGTATAACGAAGGTAAAGCTGTAGTAATTGAGAGATTTAACAGAACTCTAAAAAATAAATTATTCAAAAAGTTCACAGAATTGAAGTCTCAAAAATGGCTTAAAATATTACCTATTGTTGTCGATGAATATAATAATAAAATTCATTCATCTATAAAAGTTACTCCTACAGAAGCTTCAAAAAATCCAGATATTATAAAATCAATTAATACACAAAACAATTTTGAAAAAGAGAATTTAAATATTAAACTCAAATTTAAAGTTGATAGAGATAGAGTTCGTATTTATAAATATAAAAGTAAATTTGAAAAAGGTTATGTTTGATATTGGACGAATGAAATCTTTATTATTGATAAAGTTAATAAAACTTCACCACCAACTTACAGTTTAGTAGATTTACATGGTGAAGAAATCTTGGGTAGATTTTATCAAAACGAACTTCAAAAAACTGATTTTTAAAAAATGATTACTTTCGAAGAATTCTTACAAAAATACGGAACAGATACTACCACAAATTTTCAATTAATCAGATGGGCAGAAGAATTAAACATAACACCTTTTTACTACTGTATGCGTGATGAAATATCATCTCTTAAAAATAAAACAAAGTTTTATGCTATAACTAATATCAATACTTCAGATCAAAAAGGCGTTCATCATTCTGCTTTATTCAAAGGGGATTCAATGTATTTTTTTGATTCATATGGATTAGATCCAACTAAAGAAATTATTGATTTGAATTATGGTCCAATAAAATGTTCTACTTTTCAAATTCAAAAACCAGGAGATAAAATTTGTGGACAACTTTCAATTAAGTTTAGGCAAGTCGTTTGAAGAAATAATATTAAATCTTGTTTAAAAAAATGGCCAATAAATTTGGTCTAGGAAACTTAAAGAATGAAGCTCCTACATTAACGATTAATAAATTCAAACCATATTTTGTAGATCAAACTGGAGACACACTTCAAGGTGATATAGATATGAATAATTTCAAAATAACTAATTTAAAATTTCCTCAACATAAAAAAGATGCAATAAATAAAGCTTATTTAAGTCAAACAACTAAAAGTTTACATCAAAAAATAACTGTATTAGATAAAGATAGTAAAAACCAATTAGAAAATCATCAAAAACTTTTAGATTCACATCATAAAAAACTAGAAAGTTATCAACAACAATTAGAAAAATTGTTAAAAATAGACTGAAGGCTACTTAGTGAGTCAGACAGGATTACGGCAGGTTCCGTATAGTTAAGGGATAGCCATGCTATAGCGTCCTGATAGCTAGTAGTCCTGCAGTGAACACTGAGCAGTGTAGGGGTATCCGTTTGGCAAGTCTGATGCCTTTCTCCGGAATACACAAACCGTAACCAGTAGCTGTGCTACTCTTGGAGCCATCAGTATAGATCTTCAAATGGTCGGCGAACTTGGAGTCGATGAGGTCAAGAGCTTGCGCTCTTGCTGCCCCTGGGTTCACGTGCTTGTTGGTAGACTGGGTCAGCTCGGTGTTGACAATCGGGTTGGTAACCTTCCAAAAAGGAGTATCTGATAGGTGTCGTTGGCTGATGCTAACTTGATCGAGTTGGTGCTCTCTCAAGAGATCAGTAGTTGCTTGACCATAGGAGATACTCCGATTTATCTGGTTCTTTCCGACACGAGTGAATCTTTTGATGCTGGAATACGTTGGACAGCTTTCGGACAAATACTGAAGTTTACCCCAGAATCTGAGAGAGAGTTCCTCCCTCCGAAGAGAAAGGGGTTTCTCTCCCACCTCCTGAAGCAGTGCCTCATTCTTTGTACCGATTGCTGCCCTGGTGGCAATACGTATAGCTTTCATCTGTAGAACGTCCAGTTTCTTCAGTGTAGTATTACAGGCTGTACCATAGACGATGCAACCATAATCTATAACTGAGCGAATCAGTGACCTGTACATCATCATTAAGGCTTCTCTGTCTGCTCCCCATGTGGTACCTGAAACATAACGCATAACATTTAAGATTTTTGTTGTACGATTACAGATATAGTCGATGTGGCTATTCCAACTAAGCTTGTGGTCAAAGTGCATGCCAAGGAATTTTACTGTGTTCTCTTGCCGAATTTTCACACCATTCAATCTTAGGTCAATACCGTTGTGGTCCGTGCGCCTGCTGCAGAGCATTCCGACGGTTTTAGCTTCCGAAATAATGAAGCCCCAGTCGTTTGCCCATTTGGCAACTTGGTTCAGAGCAGTTTGCATGCGACTTTTCACAGTGTTGAGGTTATTGTGACCTGTCCACAAGGAACTATCATCTGCATATAAGGCCGTACTAACCGATCGGTTATGCACATAGTCCCGAGAGAGATCGTTGATCATGATGCTGAATAAGGTAGGGCTGATAACAGATCCTTGGGGGGTTCCATTCTCCAGTGAGTGCTTATCACTGATGGAATTGGTGACGTTGACTTGTATCTGGCGATCCTTTAGAAAGTCCTGGATCCACCGGAACATACGCCCCTTGATGCCAAGATTGCTAAGTTTAAAAAGTAGACCATCGACCCATACTAAATCGAAGGCTTTGGATAAATCCAGAAATACTGCACTGAAGTAGTTCTTCTTTCCGAGGTGGGCAGCAATGTCATGTTGAAGTCGAACGATTTGATCTATTGTTGACCGTTTCTCTCTGTAGCCGCTTTGGTTAGGATCGATGAGACCATTTAGTTCACAGTGGTATCGAAGTCTATTGTTGACCATCGTCTCAAATGTTTTACATAGAGTCGAGGTCAGAGAAATAGGCCTGTATGAACAGCATTGATGTTTGTCCTTTTGCGGTTTTGGTAGAGGAATGACCATTGCTGTTTTCCAACTTTCCGGAATTGTACCATTATACCATGATTTGTTGAATAATTCCAGTAGAACTGTAGATGCTTCCATTGGTAACTCCTTTAACATGCTGTACTTGATGTTGTCTTCACCAGCGGCGCTGTCCTTCTTAGTACGCAGTGCGTTCTTCAGCTCGTCGAGGGTGAACGGAGCATTAATGTCCCGTTCATCTTCTATTGGTTGGTGGTGGATTGGAGTCTGGTTGGTGTAGAAGGCCTTCTTGTTCTTCAGGAATTCTTTGGTGTGGTTGGTATCAGAACTGCCGTTAGCATAACACTTGGCTAACAAATTGGCTTTCCCTTCTTTGCTGTATTCTGTGGTGTCCCTGTAAGATAAAAATGGAATGGAAGATTTAGATTTTTTATCGAGCATAGAGCCAATTTTACCCCAGACAGATCCTAATTTGGTCCTCTCATTTAATGAGTTGCAGAACTCCTGCCAGTGCTTTGTTTTTGAATCTGTATTATACTCACACAAGTCACGTGCTATTATAGTATAGTATAGTGTAACTGACAGTTATTTGTCAATAAAGGAAACCATTTTGAAACATATAACAGGGTTTTATAAGTGGTCTGTGTTTTCGTTAATTAATCTATCTAATGAAGGGATTATTGGATTCTGATTGAGATATTTTGATAGTTCATGATGTCGGGGTAAGGAAAGTGTTCTTCAACTTGTGTTTCTATGTCCTTATATTCAAACTTGAAGTGCTTTCACTCACCGATTCCAAATTCTATCTTTCTGACCAAAAGGATGGTGGAGACAAGATTTGAGAAGGTAGA
>JAUJPP010000004.1:252008-305127 GCA_030562195.1 Nipponacmea schrenckii | reverse complement strand
TCTCTAAGTCGTGATATACAGATGGTATATAGCTGGCCCTACCTACCTGTCTCTAGGTCGTGATATAGTGAAATATTCATTTTCCCCCAAAATCTATAATTTAATGGTGATGAAAAAGTTTGATACTGGTTTACTATGTGAGATGTTTTAGAATGTTATAACCATGAATGAAACCAAAACTATTCTACGTTTCTTTTTATCATTGTAGATGTGGTTTTTAATGGAGACTCTGAAACAAATTATCAACCAACCGAGATAGTAGATAGTGATATTTTTGATGAGTCAAAAAAGGTCAGTGATGATGAAGATACAGGAAAGAGCAATAGAAAAAGGCCAACAATAACAACTAAAACTAAGTGGTCAGATGAAGAGGAGGCAGAGGAGGCAGAGATTCAATTATTATTCACAAAATTCATACAAGAGAAGAAAAGGCCCACTCCAGTTGAATGTCTTAAAGCCATGGCAATAAGTAAAGATAAGGATAGGATAATTTGGAAGAGAAAAAAATGTTTCGAATCATTGATAAAACAAACAAACAGTAAATCAATAGATTGTTTGGTTTAATTAAAAATTGTTAAAATCTTATAACCCCATGCCTAACCACATAATGCTGGATAATTAACTATGTTTGATATTGATGACTAGCAGGTAAATCATTCTTAAGCAGGCTCAATGTTACTAAGCTAATCCAATTTTGCAAATATGTTTTGGGAATGTGATTCATGTTTGTTGATATGATGTAATTCATGGGATACTCCTTGCCAGATGGTGTAGACTGCCATAAGACATAGTTTAAACACAATTTCCCATATCGGAAATCATTGGTTATACAGAAACTGCCAGTAGATATATTTTTAGGACACAATCTTCCACTGAGCTTTTTAATATACCGTAGCTTGGTTAGTCTCATACTTCTGGGCATAGTAACTATTATAGAGTAAAGAAATGTGAAGGAAGATGGAAAGTAAAATAAATGAAAACCAACAACAAACCAAACTCACAATCTATAATCATCCATATTCAATTTATTTAAGTGTATGTTGCAGGAACGGTCTTCTGAACTGGACTGGAGCCCTTTATTGTTAGATATATAGACACAGTAAAACAAACAAACGATTCCAGGACCTCGAATTCAAAATTAATACAGTCAAAGGGGAGACAATCATAGTATTAAATTGGAGTTGCAGCTCTGTTTGATTGCAGACAAATTTCCCCAGTGAATTACGCACACAGCCGTCTGAACTCGACTGGTGCCCTTTATCGTTAGATATATTGACTCAGTAATAAGAACAAACGATACCAGGACCTAGAGATAAAAATTCATTCTTTAAGCTAGGCTGTCTCGTCCTTGGTTACAAACTACATTCAAATTGAGCTTACCATCAGATAGGTCTATATAGACTCAATATTATAAATAGATCGTTTGGTATAATAGATGCAACTTTGACAAAGTGAATGACTTGATGTAGTTAATTCATCTATCGATATGTTCACTTTATTTTTTGCTGCAACCCCACGTTGCACTTCAAGGATGAACCCTATTGAAAACAAGAAATATCACAAAATATTTAATATGAATTATTGCCTGTGTTCTTTAAAACGCGTTCGGTGTTTGGCTCATTTTTCCAAGGCACAATTCCTTACGAATTTTGATGAATTTTGTTGAAATTGATTATCACCCAAAAGTGAATCCTTTTAACAATCAAATATACTGAAAAATATTTAATCAGTTATTGTCTTGTTATTAGGTATAATTCTTGACTGATTTTAAGGAAACTTAGTAATATTGTACATTTATCACTCCAGAAAAGAAGTATATGTATATAATTGGTCCTTTATTGTTCTTGATTAGTTTTAATCTCCCTGATCAATTTAAATGTTTATACATATTTCTGATCCATAATAAGGTGCTCTAATTTGTAATGTCTCTTTACCCTTTAATTTTCATTTCCTTCACCAATCAATGTTTATACAGTTCTAATCCTTATACGGTACTCAAACTTGTAATTTTCTTTTATCTCTAATCCCTGTGTATTATCTATGGTCTCAACTACCTCTTTGATGGGTTTCCTATTGTTGCATGCAAGTATATAATGTTCATCCACACTTACTTATTTATTGTACTTGACAACGGTCAGTGGAATCTGTCCGAAACGTCGTATTTTGTTATATTAAAGTGATTGTTATCCATAGAAGTTCTTTAATGTTTATGATCATCACTAAATGCCTGTCAAACAGTCTAAAGTATATGTATATTTCATTTTTTGTTCAAAATCAATTCTGTCAGTGGGCGTATATTAACTTGCCTAGCAAGCTATCTTATTATGTTACAAGTTTTGTATATTTTACACTGAAGTAGGGTGTTTAACTTTTATTTGAAATTGATGTTCTTAATATTTTGATAAATTATGCGATGCATATTCATATTTAAGTTGATACGGTGTTAACATTTATAGGTTTGAGTAAAAGTTTGTATTTTCATTGTACAAGGATTAGTATTGTTTTTATAACAGGAAAACTAGCATTCATTATTGAGTAATTGTGTTTAATGGTTAAGAGATGAATAATTAGTATTATGAAATACTTAGATTGTATTAAGAAAAAGTATTTTGACTTTAAGCTTTCACTAGGAATGTCAGGGACGACATTCAGCCTAGGGTGGGGGAATGTGAGACACACCCTTTTAAGCCCTGAAGCAATCAGCTTTAATAAGGGAAATAACTCTTTTGGTAATATTGATAGAAGGGAGATAACTCTAACTAATGATTCTACAGCGGTCAGCTGTGGAGAAGAAAACTAAACAGGCAATTAGTCTAAACTATTGTAAAACTAATATTCTGTGATGTTAATCAAGGTGAATAAAGCTGAAATTAATGTTATCTGAGTCTTTGAATGATTGTACCAAAACCGAAGGAAATTGACACATAAGTCAAGAACGGAATGGGCACCAGTGATGGGTGTGTGGCAATTCCTACTTATATCAAAACAGGTTAGTTGTGTGTAGATTTTTCTATTAGGCCTTGGACATGAATCTTTACTCTCTGCAAAATTTTTGACAATTGACAATGTTTGATCATATTAATATTCAAAGGAAAAAGTTGATATTCGACTCCTCAAATTGTTTATGCTCTTAATGACTTTTTCAAAGAAAACAATTATTTCTCTTCATTTCATTTTATTAAATTCCAAACTTATTTTTCACATATTCCCAGGATCGGCCTTTAAAGTTACCTGGGACCTTTACACATTCTTTTTGCTAGGGCAGGTTTTTTGTTGAAATACTTTCTCTGAATTTTTCTTTAAGAATGTTAACTTCTGTGGGACTCCACTTGGTACGATTCACTTCTGAAAAATAACCAGTATGTCTGATACATAGAAACAAAATAATTACTAGTGAACATTTTATGAATGAAATTGTAATAATGATAATCATAACTTCTATGGATAACAATCACTTTAATATGAACGTTTCGAACAGATTTCACTGATTGTTTTCAAGCTATGAGTAGCTGCATTTGCCTTTAACAAGCTCAAACTTCATGATTGAAATCCTTTCCATTTATTGAAGATTACAGCAGGACTTTTCGATTTGAATAGAAGTGAGGATTCATTGGGTTTATTCCTCTTGGGCTAACTTAAATATGACTTACAACTCCTTTATTGTACATACAAGTTATTTTGGGACTGTCAAATGGTTTCTAGTTTATTTTAACTTTATTTTGAGTTAGTTTGAGGGAGTAGAATGGCTAGGTAAGAAAAGTGAAAAAGGACAAATAATGGATACGAGCTCATCCTAAATCTTATTTAATCAAATCATTTTTCATATTGCTGAATAAAATTTGATATTTTTGGAAACCTCGGAACAGCCACTGTAGTTTTAGGTAAGTATTTTCCTTTAAGAAAATTTTCACTGTCTTGAAAACTCTGATCTGATGCTTTACAATTGATTTAATTTCTACTTTCTTACTAACTTTATCAATTAATTACAATTATCTATTGCAACCTTTTATACGATATACAGCCCATTTGATGTATAAATTTAATGCATACTTACAATTATCTATTTGTGGAATAACTTGCTCTTCAATGTTATCAATACCATCTGATAGATATAATTATAATAACTCCTAGTTAACTACAAACTTTGAATACCATAAATATCTTCTATTGAGATACTTCACTATCATTCAAAATCAGACATCCAAATTTCAGTTATATGAAAGTTACTTGTGAAAAGAAATAATAATCTGAAAAAATTTGAATCAAATTTAACTGATCTTTCAAAAATACTTGAGATATTCTGAAACAAATTGTTATGTTTAAAACCATTTTTGCCGTAAACATGGATTCCCTCGTTATTGTTTGTATATATATATAACACAACTTTGTGTTCCTATTAAAATTTTGCTCCCTACAAACACAATTCTAAGAAAGATATTTATTACCTAAATCTATAACATTTTTACTTTGTGCTATCTCTACCTCATTAGTTTCTCCACTGCATATCTCTGAAATGATAAAATGCATGTAGTGAATTATCACAATAAAATCTTGAAAAAGTGAAAGAACAAACAGAGTATGGTAATAAACAAATATGGTGAATTCTTCCAGATTTGCTTGAGTTGCTGAGTGTGGAAAATATAAAGTTATAAGTTTAGATAAATCACTGGTTAATCTGTAGACTAATGATAAAATCTTAAAAATAAATATCTGAACAAAAACAGTTTACCACTGAGATCAGCATATGTTATCATACAGTGAACATAATTCAGTTAGCTATATTAGATAAGCTCATTGTGGAGAGAGATATATCATGTAAACATGGATATTATAATAGGGAGATATTTAGTTACCATTAAGTTGTATATCTTCAAGCCTCTTCCCACTATATTTTCCTATTAAACCATGTTCCATCATCAACATTATTTTAGCTATGTCAATTCTCTCTATCAGTCCTGAAGTTTGTTTATAATGAATATTATGAACTGAAAGATTATGGCCTATATGATTAGTCAACCACTGCTGTTGTTGGAAAAAAATCAATATAATATATTTCAGATTATAATTATAAAATTGTAGACAGGCATGGTTTGAAAAGAATATTTTATGAATGAATATGTATTTGTATTACTACTGTATTGGCCCGAACAGATTACCTTTACTCCAGGTTTTACACCAACTACAGATATATAGCAAAAACTCGAGACTGATATTTACAATGCTCACTAGTACAAACCTGTGAAATAGTGGCTACATATTTCCTGAGATTCACTGATGTTATTTTATCTGGTGACTGTAGATTTACATCTTTGCCTTTAAACTTTCATAAGCTGTAAAGACTACCATACCTGTAACTATATTTATAGCACAAGCTAAATAAAGAATCCATTGAGACAATATCAATTCCTCTTTATCTAAATAAAAAGATAGCTTGCCAGGCAAGGTAACATACGCCCACTGATAGCATTGATTGTAAAAGTAAAAGTCCAATTACAGCTGGTTCCTGATTTACAAGGAACTTGGAAGTTAACTATATTGTATTGCATTCAGAAGATCCAATAAAAACTGTAGTCTCTACAGTGTCCACAAACAATTGTTGACAGACGGATGAGAAACAGTACATTCGAAATTCCAAGTTCCAGAATTCCAGGAATTTTTTTCAGACTCATATCAAAATCAATAGGGGTCTTCCTTGGATGTATTCCAGGAATTTTTTTCAGAATCATATCAAAATCAATAGGGGTCTTCCTTGGATGGTAATAAACAAATATACCAAGTTACAAAAAGATTCATAAAGAAATGGAGTCTCTACAGTGTCCACAAGCTTTTGTTTACAAACAGAACAATTTGAAATTCAAATCCAAGAATTCCAGGAATTTTTTTCGGAATCATACCAAAATCAATAGGGGTCTTCATTGAATGATAATAAACATGTATACCAAGTTTCAAGAAAATCCAATGAAACCTGTAGTCTCCACAGTGTCCACAAACAATTATTGACAGACGGATGACAAACAGTACAATTCGAAATTCCAAGTCCCAGAATTCCAGGAATTTTTTTCAGAATCATATCAAAATCAATAGGGTTCTTCCTTGGATGCTTATAAACAAATATACCAAGTTACAAAAAGATTCATAAAAAAATGGAGTCTCTACAGTGTCCACAAGCTTTTGTTTACAAACAGAACAATTTGAAATTCAAAGTCCAAGAATTCCAGGAATTTTTTTCGAAATCATACCAAAATCGATAGGGTTCTTCCTTGAGTGATTATAAACAAGTATACCAAGTTTCAAGAAATTCCAATAAAAACTGTAGTCTCTACAGTGTCCACAAACAATTGTTGACAGACAGACCAACGGACCGACGGACCGACGGAATTTGAAATTCAAAGTTCAAGAATTCCAGGAATTTTTTTCGGAATCATACCAAAATCGATAGGGGTCTTCGTTGAATGGTAATAAACATGTATACCAAGTTTCAAGAAGATCCAATAAAAACTGTAGTCTCTACAGTGTCCACAAACAATTGTTGACAGACGGATGAGAAACAGTACATTCGAAATTCCAAGTTCCAGAATTCCAGGAATTTTTTTCAGAATCATATCAAAATCAATAGGGGTCTTCCTTGGATGGTAATAAACAAATATACCAAGTTACAAAAAGATTCATAAAGAAATGGAGTCTCTACAGTGTCCACAAGCTTTTGTTTACAAACAGAACAATTTGAAATTCAAAGTCCAAGAATTCCAGGAATTTTTTTCGAAATCATACCAAAATCGATAGGGTTCTTCCTTGAGTGATTATAAACAAGTATACCAAGTTTCAAGAAATTCCAATAAAAACTGTAGTCTCTACAGTGTCCACAAACAATTGTTGACAGACGGACCAACGGACCGACGGACCGACGGACAGGGGCGACAACAATATACGTCCACATTTCTATGTGGGCGTATAAAAAGGCTGAGGATTTGACAATAATTATTGGGAACCTTTTAGCAGACAGAATTAAAACTTAAATTTACTTTGTATATCTTTACTTACTTATCAATATATCACTTATTTATCATACTTACTTGAGTTGGCAAAAACAAATCTATTTCCTTTAGGTATACCTATGGCATTACACAAATCTGTTACAGCAATAAATGCCCGAACTTTTGTAGTATCCTTTGGTATAATAACTGGAACATTTCGGTTATTCTAAAATTATAAAATAATAGAATGAGAAGAATAGAATATATATTAAAAATAGAATTTTTCAGATTCTCTAAATTTGATCAATATCAAAATCACTTTGACTCAATTGAGACTTAAACATCATTCTTAATATGTAAAAAACTGATATAAAGCTTGTACCTTTCCTCTTATTTCTACTAATTCCTGTGTTTCCAATAACTTTATTTCAATTTATATCAGATTGGCTCTCATGGACTTCTCAATATCTGTAACCTCTCTTTGACGTCTTACATATTCTTTATTTCTGAAATGAGAATGATAAATTATATTATGATGATTACACCTAATCTCATCACATAAAACAGAACAAACATGTTCTTGGCTCTGATGACATCTTCATCAAACTTGGGTTTCCATTCATCACTAACTTTTTCTAGAAATATAACAATGACAATCCTTGAATGAATTTAAAATAAATTAAATTGTTTCTTTAAAAAAATCAGAAAGTTAGTAACTACATCATGAAATGAATCTTTCCCCAATTTAGTGAAATGAACACATTTCCAAATAAAGCAAAATTATTCCTGGATTCTTTTTTAAAACTTAATCAAAATAGCTAGTAATCAAATATTCTGGGTTTCATTAAAATCTATTTAGAGCTTCACCCTGCAAAGCATTTATAAATTTGACCAAAACAGAAAACAAGAAGCTTATAATTTTGTATTTAATACCAAGGTATTTGATCCTGGTTTCGAGAAAATTGTGAACTGAGAAAAAAGCAAACAATGAAATGTAATTATCATGTAAGAAAACAATGAACATAAAACTAAAGCCAAATATAACTCCTTGTTAACTAATTTTGAACTGAAATTAACTGTAAAAACGTGTCAAATTTTTATTTCAGTTTGTTAATCAATCAGAACTCAATTAAGGTGTTTTTTAACATTAACAAAATTAACATTGTAGATTATAAGTTACTTGATTCTAATAATACTATAAATTTTATTGTATACAAATCTAGTTTCTTTTTATTTCCTTCTGCTCACTTCATTTAATCTTCATTATCAAGGGGTTATTAGGTACAGAGGGCAATATTACTAGGGTATAAATGATAAACAACTATGGTTTATTATGGTTACTGCCTAGCACCATTTGGAAGTGCTCAGAGCAGAAATTGATAAAAAAAAATATACTCATAAACCGACATCTGGAATCACACCATTTTTTAACTTGTCCGAGATATTATCAAGATGAATACACATACCAAGTTTCATTCAAATCGGATAAAAACTACAGCTTCTATTGCGTACAAAAGTGAATTTTAACATTTTCTCATTTATTCAAGGGCAATAACTCATAAACAGATATCTGGTGAGATATAATCAAGATGAATACACATACCAATCTTCATTCATATCGGATGAAAACTATAGCTTCTATTGAATACACAAGAACATTTTAACGTTTTTTCATTTAATCAAGGGCCATAACTCATAAACCGAAATCTGGAATCGTGCCATTTTCAAACATGTCCGAGATATTATCAAGATGAATACACACACCAAGTTTCATTCAAATCAGATAAAAACTACAGCTTCTATTGCGTACACAAGTAAATTTCAACGTTTTTTTCCATCTAATCAAGGGCCATAACTCATAAACCGACATCTGGAATCGTGTCATTTTCAAACTTGTCCGAGATATTATCAAGATGAATACACATACCAAGTTTCATTCAAATCGGATAAAATCTACATCTTCTATTGCGTACACAAGTAAATTCTAACGTTTTTTCCTTTAATCAAGGGCCATAACTCATAAACTGACACCTGGAATCGTGCCATTTTCGAACTTGTCCAAGATATTATCAAGATGAATACACATATCAAGTTTCATTCAAATGGGATAAAAACTACAGCTTCAATTGCGTACACAAGTAAATGTTAACGTTTTTTCATTTAATCAAGTGCAATAACTCATAAACCGACATCTGGAATCGTGCCATTTTCGAACTTGTCCGAGATATTATCAAGATGAATACACATATCAAGTTTCATTCAAATGGGATAAAAACTACAGCTTCAATTGCGTACACAAGTAAATTTTAACGTTTTTTCATTTAATCAAGTGCAATAACTCATAAACCGACATCTGGAATCGTGCCATTTTCGAACTTGTCTGAGATATTATCAAGATGAATACACATATCAAGTTTCATTCAAATCGGATAAAATCTACATCTTCTATTGCGTACACAAGTAAATTCTAACGTTTTTTCCTTTAATCAAGGGCCATAACTCATAAACTGACACCTGGAATCGTGCCATTTTCGAACTTGTCCAAGATATTATCAAGATGAATACACATATCAAGTTTCATTCAAATGGGATAAAAACTACAGCTTCAATTGCGTACACAAGTAAATTTTAACGTTTTTTCATTTAATCAAGTGCAATAACTCATAAACCGACATCTGGAATCGTGCCATTTTCGAACTTGTCCGAGATATTATCAAGATGAATACACATATCAAGTTTCATTCAAATGGGATAAAAACTACAGCTTCAATTGCGTACACAAGTAAATTTTAACGTTTTTTCATTTAATCAAGTGCAATAACTCATAAACCGACATCTGGAATCGTGTCATTTTCGAACTTGTCTGAGATATTATCAAGATGAATACACATACCAAGTTTCATTCAAATCGGATAAAAACTACAGCTTCTATTGCGTACACAAGTAAATTTCAACGTTTTTCCATCTAATCAAGGGCCATAACTCATAAACCGACATCTGGAATCGTGCCATTTTCGAAATTGTTCAAAACATTATCAAGATGAATACACATACCAAGTTTCATTCAAATCGGATAAAATCTAAATCTCCTATTGCGTACACAAGTAAATTTTAACATTTTCTCATTTAATCAAGGGCCATAACTCATAAACTGACACCTGGAATCGTGCCATTTTCGAACTTGTCCGAGATATTATCAAGATGAATACACATACCAAGTTTCATTCAAATTCGGATAAAAACTCTGGCCTGTATCATGTACACAAGTAATTGTTGACGGGAGGACGGACCGACAGACAGGGGTGATGGCAATATACGTCCACATTTTCATAAAGGTTTATAATTCTTTTTTATGTAAGTCCCCCCCCCCCCAAGGGAAACTATTACATATAACCTGACATATAAGGTTACTTATGCATAATTTCATGTTTTTTTTATCTATACAGATATAGATTTTGTTCTTAAATTTTAACACTTTTTAAGTGTATTTTTCTCTGTAATATACATATTTTTATGTTTGTGACTTCAAATTTGTCTATACATAGATTGCTAATAGAACAATTATAGATTTTGAGGTGAATTTTAGAACTATTTTGCACAACACTTTATATCTGCTTTAATTTTGTTGAAAAACAGTTTCTAAATGTACCATACATTATCCTGGAATCACCCTATTTTAAATTTATATGGAGAATGATAAAAGCCAAGCAACCCATACAAACCTTTACCTCTTGACACTACCAATAAATTTAACTCAATAGCTTGTGAAAAAGGTTTGACATTATTCCTTGATACCTTCATGTTGAATTTTTTAAAGATAGCAACACAAAGTGTTGAAATAGGCCCCCACCAGCAGCTTATAGTAAATCTAGGGGCAAACACCATCAACATGGTTTTCAATGTTGCAATAATCAATTATATTTGCTTATCAAATCAATTTGAGTGACAGGTGAAAACTATCTGATCTAAGGAACAAATTTGTATAAACTGCAGACAACACAGAAAGTATGTTAAAAAAATCTTACCAGCTTTCACCCCAAAAGTATACTGTTAATGGCTCTATAACTGGAACGACACAGGGCCACCATACCTTGTTCTGTTTAGAAACAACAACAACATTAACTGAAACATAAAATATTATATGCCTAATTAACATCAATATATTTGAAAATTATAATGTGTGGGATATAATGTCACAAAACATTTTTTCATTTTCTACTTTTCAGTGCATTCTGACTGATTTCAGAAGAACCATAATAAAAGAAACATTCAAAAGGAAGGTAAATACAGTAGATTCTTTAACAATCATAGAAAGAAAGAAAAGTCTTATGCATTTCACCTTCGTAACAATTTTACACATTTAAGATCTGAGCCTAATTAGAAAGATGGTTAAAGATTCAATATTACTGTACCTTTTAAGTTCGATTCTTCACCATTGACAACATTTTTATCTAAAAATTACAAAGCAATGGTTTCAACTAAAGTTAAAGACATTTTTTTTTTAAATCACATACATAAATTGCCTTTAAATGATTATTTTCTTAACTAAATTTTGTTTACCGAATCATTTTCCAACTTCCAACAAATTTTAAATGATTTAACTGGGAATAATACATAGAATACTAGTTTATTATAGTAATAATATATATCATTACCAGTACATTGAAAACAGGAGAAACCTTAATTTCCATACCAATTTTACTGAACTTAAAGAAAGTGTTGAAATAGGCCCCCACCAGCAGCTTATAGTAAATCTAGGGGCAAACACCATCAACATGGTTTTCAATGTTGCAATAATCAATTATATTTGCTTATCAAATCAATTTGAGTGACAGGTGAAAACTATTCAACTATCTGATCTAAGTAACAAATTTGTATAAACTGCAGACAACACAGAAAGTATGTTAAAAAAATCTTACCAGCTTTCACCCCAAAAGTATACTGTTAATGGCTCTATAACTGGAACGACACAGGGCCACCATACCTTGTTCTGTTTAGAAACAACAACAACATTAACTGAAACATAAAATATTATATGCCTAATTAACATCAATATATTTGAAAATTATAATGTGTGGGATATAATATCACAAAACATTTTTCAATTTTCTACTTTTCAGTGCATTCTGACTGATTTCAGAAGAACCATAATAAAAGAAACATTCAAAAGGAAGGTAAATACAGTAGATTCTTTAACAATCATAGAAAGAAAGAAAAGTCTTATGCATTTCACCTTCGTAACAATTTTACACATTTAAGATCTGAGCCTAATTAGAAAGATGGTTAAAGATTCCATATTACTGTACCTTTTAAGTTCGATTCTTCACCATTGACAACATTTTTATCTAAAAATTACAAAGCAATGGTTTCAACTAAAGTTAAAGACATTTTTTTTTTAAATCACATACATAAATTGCCTTTAAATGATTATTTTCTTAACTAAATTTTGTTTACCGAATCATTTTCCAACTTCCAACAAATTTTAAATGATTTAACTGGGAATAATACATAGAATACTAGTTTATTATAGTAATAATATATATCATTACCAGTACATTGAAAACAGGAGAAACCTTAATTTCCATACCAATTTTACTGAACTTAAAGCAGAGTAAGTCAAAATGCCTACAGAAAAAAGTCAAAATGTCCACAAATCATAAACAGATACATTAAGATATTTTATAATAAAAATATAAAAATTATTATTATTTTGATAATTTTATTTAAAATCATTATATTACTTAAAATAATATCACATACCTCAAACTCCAGATTTTGTGGGTTTTTGGGATGATTCTTTTCTCTGGTTCTATTACATATTCAGATCAAGTATTCAGGGTTTTGCAAGTCTTTGTTTTCCTTGTGTTTAACAAGAACAGTTTCAGATATTGCTCTGGCTGACCTAAATATTTCTTTGTTAGCAATATCCTTAATCTAAAAACAATAGGTCTAAGTGATTAATTAACACATTAATAATGATTAACACCAATATTGACAGTACAGTGCCTTTTATTGAACAGCAACTTGTTAATTTCAATCACCTTACAATAATCATTAGGTTTTAACAGATAATTACTGCATTATACTATAATTATACTCACTTCAGCCCGTATTTTAATTGCTGATAATAGAGAGGGGTTACCACATGGGGTAGCACAGTGACAACACGTGTATAAAAATTCTTCTGTTTTTCTCACATACTCAAAGTATTCTTCTTTAGAAATAATCTTATTACACTTAAAACAAGTCCATCTTTCACACACGTCACAACTGATGGCATGCTGATTCTTCCTGGCGGTCTTTGAACATGTAACACACCTAACACTGGCCGTGGCGACTATCACAGTAGTAACGCGTCCAATCACACAAATTGGAAATATTTATAACAAGAAAAGGAAACCATATAGCCTACTATAATACAATACATGCAGATTAACCTTTCATCTACAATTGATTGATTAAAAAGAAGACATATACTCTCCCACTTAACTGTTTGATAATTAATAATTAATAGGGATCATAAAACATAAACTCATTGCGTGGCAAATAAAATTTGTCACGCTTTGTTTACGTTCGGATTATTTTTTTTTTTTTTTTTTTTTTTTTTTTTTTTTTTTTTTTTTTTTTTTTGGAAGCTCGCTAGCCCAAACGGAAAAAGATAGACTATTTCTGTTTTCACCAATGGTTATTATATGGGCTGGAATCAAAAATGAATATCTAACATGAAATTTTCGCTAACCCGAAAGTGGCTAATTGCATAATATGCAAATAAGATTTCAAGCTAGCTCGGGCCCTAATAGTCGCATCGGTCTGAAATTTACAGGATATAGATAAATAGGCAGCGCAATTAAAACTACATCATCAAAATTTCCGGTTTGGGCGTGGGGACTTCCGGTTTTTTCGTCTCATGTCGGGCGACCCTGCTTCCCATGTAATTCATGATTCTAAACAAAAACAGTATATTTTAGCTATACTAAATGATTTTAATCCCCTGAGATGAAGAAAAATTAAATTGAATGTTGCGCATGCGCAGTTTTCAAAAATGGCAAATTTTCTTAAAAATTTAATAAGTCCGCCAATTATTAACCGATTTTTATGATTTTGGTGTCTATCGAAACCTTGATACTTTATCTAAAAAATGTTGGGAACAGAATTTTGATTTTCGAATTTGAATTTTTTTATTGCCCGTTCGAATTTTTCGAAAATTTAAAACTCTATATCTCGTGACCTTGACCTTCAATGACCTTGACATTTGAGATGTAGAATGTCCTTGACCTCAGCTGTCTATAGATGTGCTGATATTGCATGACAAATATTAACTTCCGGTTTTATAGCCCACAGAAATCTGACTATTTTGCAATTTTGGACGGTTATGTTACACTTACGGGCTCTAATGTTCGGATCGATCTGAAATTTACAGGATATAGATAGATACGCAACACAATTAAAAATATATCATCAAAATTTTTTGATCACTTCCGGTTTGGGCGTGGGGACCTCCGGTTTTTTATCTCATTTCAGGCGACCCTACATCCCGTGCAATTCAAGAATGTAAGCAAAAATAGTATATATTAGCTATACAAAATAATTTGCATCCCTCGAGAAGAAAAACATTCTAATTGCTAGTTGCGCATGCGCCATTTTTCCGAGAATGGCAAATTTTCTTTAAAATTTAATTAGTCCGTCATTTATTATCCGATTTGTATGATTTTGGTATCTATCAAAACCTTGCTCCCTTATCTAAAGGATGTTTGAAACAGAATTTTGATTTTCGAACTTACATTTATTTTATGCCCGTTTGAATTTTTTGAAAATTTGAAATTCTATATCTTGTGACCTTCACCTTCAATGACCTTGAAATTTTCCATATAGAATGGCCTTGACCTCATCAATGTGGTATACATCATTGGACTCCAAATGATATGCGACATGGTCGTTTTACCATGAAAATTCAAGCATTAATTTTAGATAAATTAACAAAATAAATACAAATTTTGGGTTTTTTATTTCATAAAATCTGTTTCAAATTGATCAGTCAGGGTGTTAAAGCCTGTTATATAACATGTCAATAAAACTGGTGGTTTAAATTTTCACACCTACTTGTCAAATCACTGAGCTGGGAAACAAATTAATCTGATTATGTAATTTCTTACACCCGAATTTTTTTTTTTTTTTTTTGGCAAAATATTTCCATTCAAATTCAAAACATACATCAAGTTAAAGAAGTAGATTCGCTTGTCATTAATCAGTTCGAATTTTGTTCGTATCTTGATGATTTTATAAAAAAAATGTCAAATACAGTCATGTGAAATAGCAGACATAGAAGTCTTATAAAACACAGATGAACTATTGACCACATTAGTCACGGTTCAACGCACACAGGTGGCCAAAGAGTAAATTAATCTAATGATATAATCTGATAACCCTAATAAAATTTATTTATTTTTTGTAAAATTTTTGCATACAAATTCAAAAAATATCTCTTTATAAAGCTGGGAATTAGCAAATTATCACATAGTTTGAATTTTCTCTCTATGTTAATTACAACCAAAATTACAAAATAATGTTTAAATTTGAATATAGAGAGTTTAAATTTCATGACAAATTGTCATCTTACTACCTACTTAAATTTTGGTTTGCAATTTATGTAAATATCCTACCGAAATCTTAGACATGTACAAAAATCTAATAAGGGACTGATAGTAGAAACTTATAGTAGAAAAAATTGCCTATATAGCGGAAAGTTTACGAAAGTTTACAATTGTAGGCTGAAAAGTACCGGAATTGAAAGCTAGCAGGTTAGAAGTTTCAAAATGTTCGAAATCCATGGGATAACGCATAGTTGCCACGCTCGGAGCTGTTCACAGTTCTAGTAATATATTGTTATTATATTGTTTGATTTTTGGGGACATTTAGACATGTGGGAATTTTGACTATAACCCGTTTTCAACTGCTATATCAAGAAATTTCTGTAGGGGTCTAATGTAGATGATACTTTGTCCTAGAGCACATGAATCAGACAAGTTTTCACTGTTTTGAGTTGCAGCGTTTACAGCTCTGCACTGACGGTTTTTGGGACTGCAGAATGTTCACGGGTCAAAGGTCACAGGTTGTGGAGTCTAGACTGACATGCTGACTCTAAATAATACTACATATTTAACTCCGCTGGAGGCAGTAAGAGGCTAGATGATTCGGTCTAACGAGAGTCTTGCAAATTATCCCTTTTTAGCACAAATAATTAACAATGTTCTTTGAATATGAATGGTATATTGTTCAGATATGAATTATACAGTAAATTATGATAATATAAAAGAATGCCAATAAAAAAAATCATGGAATATGCGAATCCTAATATACTTACACAGTCAATCATTCCCATTCAATATTCACGATGCCAATAATTTAGAAAGTTCAAATTCACTGTTCACAATATCACAAGGTTCACGGTGTTCATTCAAACACAATTTCACGATAATACAATAGTCTAAACTATGGTAAAAACCGATATGCTGACCACCAGACAGAAACAACAACATTCACGCCATTTCTACTTCACTGTGCATGCTTTTTCCATCCCAGTATGCTCAATCAGGTCAAAGTTCCAATTAACAAGTTCTCTATAAATTTCACTATACTTAAATAGGTCACATTAAACTCTCTTTCAGAAAATTTCAATGTTATATCCTTCTGTGGTGGTTTAATACATCTAAACATGATCATATTGAAAGTATCTTAATAATTAAAACATCTTTTAATTTGGTGGTAAACATTTGAAACTAAGTCATTCCCTTACAATATCAGACCTCTTCTCAGTAGGAAGGGGCTGTAACTCTCTGCAAGCACTGAATGAGTGTGAAGGATGTTTACAGTGTAGAACATGGCTGTGTAAATGAGTGTGAAGGATGTTTACAGTGTAGAACATGGCTGTGTAAATGAGTGTGAAGGATGTTTACAGTGTAGAACATGGCTGTGTAAATGAGTGTGAAGGATGTTTACAGTGTAGAACATGGCGGTGTAAATGAGTGTGAAGGATGTTTACAGTGTAGACATGGCTGTGTAAATGAGTGTGAAGGATGTTTACAGTGTAGAACATGGCTGTGTAAATGAGTGTGAAGGATGTTTACAGTGTAGAACATGGCTGTGTAAATGAGTGTGAAGGATGTTTACAGTGTAGAACATGGCTGTGTAAATGAGTGTGAAGGATGTTTACAGTGTAGACATGGCTGTGTAAATGAGTGTGAAGGATGTTTACAGTGTAGAACATGGCTGTGTAAATGAGTGTGAAGGATGTTTACAGTGTAGAACATGGCTGTGTAAATGAGTGTGAAGGATGTTTACAGTGTAGAACATGGCTGTGTAAATGAGTGTGAAGGATGTTTACAGTGTAGAACATGGCTGTGTAAATGAGTGTGAAGGATGTTTACAGTGTAGACATGGCTGTGTAAATGAGTGTGAAGGATGTTTACAGTGTAGAACATGGCTGTGTAAATGAGTGTGAAGGATGTTTACAGTGTAGAACATGGCTGTGTAAATGAGTGTGAAGGATGTTTACAGTGTAGAACATGGCGGTGTAAATGAGTGTGAAGGATGTTTACAGTGTAGAACATGGCTGTGTAAATGAGTGTGAAGGATGTTTACAGTGTAGACATGGCTGTGTAAATGAGTGTGAAGGATGTTTACAGTGTAGAACATGGCTGTGTAAATGAGTGTGAAGGATGTTTACAGTGTAGAACATGGCTGTGTAAATGAGTGTGAAGGATGTTTACAGTGTAGAACATGGCTGTGTAAATGAGTGTGAAGGATGTTTACAGTGTAGAACATGGCTGTGTAAATGCTGCATTAAAGGGAATACAATATCTTTTATTTCTCTGATCAACCTTCTTATCAGTTGGCACTTGTGTAGCAAATGTCTTATACTTAGGTTTACTGGAAGCAGTTGTATTTGTATTTACTCTATCACTGGACAAAGCTTGCCTTCCAAACATAGGGTCATTGGCCTTTTTGGCTTCATTATTTACTAAGTCAACGAGTACAGTAATTCAAAGTTAATTGGTTTCTGTTGTTTTCTTTTAGACTGCACTAGATTTCCCCATTTATCATGGATATAGTATGGTCATCTTTTAACTATTTGTTTTAAGTTTTCTGAATATTCCAACACTGCCAGATACATTCTTAGCACAAAATAAACATTCAGTCAAAAACATTGCAAATTCATCAAGTCTTTTAGAATCACCAGACTTGATAGGCTTCCATGCAAATAGCTTTACAAGAAAGGCTGTTACTGTCAGTTCTGGATCACCATACCTTTCTCTCAATTGCTCCATGGCTCTTCTGATGACATATATGTATATGAACGTACAGTTTTGTTTGCTTCCCCTTTGGTAAACTGGTCTTAATTATTAAGTTTTTCATCATCAGTGTCACAATTAGCCACAACACAACTATTGAATTGTCTGACAAATCTGTGGAATTCAATCACATCACCATTAAATGGTTTGATATTAGAAACTGGTTCTTTATGAAGAACAAGAGTTTAAAAACGGCCAGTCTCTGTATGAGCTCTTGACCAAATAGGTCAAAACTAAATCAACCATAGTTTTTCACTTTACTTTTTTCATAGAATTCTGCCAACTGGATTTCCAATTCTTACCTTTCTTCTGAAAAGGTCAACTCAAGCTTTACAGTCTCTATCTCTTCTTTCCTTTTCAAATAATCTATTCTCTGAGAAATTTCGATATGTTTTCCAAGCAGAGAGGAAGTAGCGCTGAGATTATCATTGTCTACCAGTAGCGGGTGATGTTGATTCAAATCTTGATCTTCATCATTCTGCTTTAATGTTTGGTCAACCCATTCATCAACAACTGATCTCACACCATTACCACTAGAATCCATAATGGCTCGGCAATACATCAATACAAGAAGGCTTTTTAATACTCCATATAACAAAGAAAAGACTAGTTTATGTTTCTTCTATAATTATGCTTAATATTAAATGAATGAGGGATAAGACCAACATGCCGAATATGAATGACTGAAAAAGACAAAATGATATAGTAAATACTAGGTTACAGATTTGTTAGAGAGCCTTGAACTACATGCTGTGTGGAGTTCCAGGAAAGCCTAAAAACGGTCTATTAACACATTGTTAAAACTACTATTAATTAATTCTAAGTTTAATACTTTCAGAGCAAAATAACAAGGTATTTGACAAAATACTAAAAACGGTGTGAGAGGACCTTTAACAGTAGGTCGTCTATACGTAATATAAACTTGACAATCTGCTTATGAAATGACTTAAAATTCATAATTAATGACTGTGAGAGCATTAATAAACTACAGGATTAAATACTTAAAACATATATTATAGTGATGTTGAGACAAATTTTACTGATGCTAACCGTATTATAGGGCTATGCCTTCCAGATTGGAATCCTTTGATAAAAACAAATATAAAGTTGTTACAAGATGGAGACAGCGAAAAGAAAAATTAACCAGTCTTAAAAATAGTAATACAAATATCAAGGGTCACTAAGTGACTGGAAAATAAAGACTATCAAACCGTTTGACTAAATTTCCACAAATTTGGGAATCAAAAATTACAAATATCTCAGAATACAAGATAGCTTACCAGGCAAGGTAATATACGCCCACTGGCAGCATTTATTTCAAATAAAAACTTTTCAGTAAGGTTACAATAAGTGGAATGAAATATTCAACATTCCAACCTATTTTTTTCTAGGGTCTCTAGTTTCATTAAAAACCGTCAAGAATTGTACCTAATAACAACTCATTAAATATTTTTCGGTATTTTTATGATTTGCAATAGGGTTCACCCTTAATAATATTTTGATATTTTTAATTCTTAATAAGGCTCATCCTTGGTTGATATTAAACAATTTCAGCGAGTTTTGTCAAAAAGGAATTTTTAGAGTGTTCACTTTATCAATGTGAGAAAACAAATACTAAAGCCAAGTTTCATCAAAATCCATTCAAAATTGTTCTTTCTAGAGTGTTTACGAGTTAAATTGAACGCGTTTTCAAAAACAAGGTCAATAACTTGTACTAAATATTTTTCGATTTTCAATAGGGTTCATCCTTGGGAGATAACAAATACTCCAGCCAAGTTACATCAAAATCCATTAAAAATTGTTCTCTCAAGAGTGCTTACAAGCTAAAATTGAACCCGTTTTCAAGAACAAGGGCTATAACTGACACTAAATATATTTCTGTTTATTTAATTTATAATAGGGTTCATCCTTGGGTAAAAACAAATACTCAAGCCAAATTTAACCAAAATCCATTAAGAATAGTTCTTTCTAGAGTGTTTACAAGCTAAAATTGAATGCGTTTTCAAGAACAAGGGCAGTAACTCATACTAAATTTTTTTTGATTTCGCTGATTTTCAATAGGGTTCATCCTTGAGTTATAACACACTCTCACACCAAGTTTCATCGAAATCCATCAAGAATTGTGCCATGTAGAGTGTTTACGAGACAAAAATCGAATGCGTTTAAAAGAACAAGGGCAATAATTCATATTAGATATATTTTGATATTTTCAATTTTCAATTAGGCTCATCCCTTGCGATATCCAACAATTTCAGTGAGTTTTGTCAACATTGGTCATGAATTGTTTCCTTCGAGAGTGTTTATTAGCCAAAAAGTTAAACCCGTTTTCAAACACAAGGGCAATAACTGACACTAAATATATTTCGATTTATTTGATTTTCAATAAGGTTCATCCTTCGGTAAAAACAAATACTAAAGCCAAGTTTTATCAAAATCCATTAAGAATTGTTCTTTCTAGAGTGCTTACAAGCTAAAATTGAACGTGTTTTCAAACACAAGGGCAATAACTGATACTAAATATTTTTCGATTTAACTGAATTTCAATAGGGTTCATCCTTAGGTGATTACAAATACTCATGCCAAGTTATGTCAAAATCGCTCAAGAATTGTGACTTGTAGAGTGATTACAAGGCAAAAATCCAACACATTTTATAGAACAAGGGCAATAATTCCTATGAAATATATTTCGATATGTGCTATTTTCAAAAGGGTTCATTCTTGGGTGATATTAAACAATTTCAGCAAGTTTCGTCAAATTCGGTCAATAACTGTGCTTTGTAGAGTGTTTACAAGCTAAAAATTGAACGCGTTTTCAAAAACAAGGGCAATAACTGATATTAATTTTTTTTCGATTTGACTGGTTTTCAATAGGCTTCATCCTTGGGTGATAACAAATACTCAGGCCAAGTTTCATTAAAATCCATTAAAAATTGTTCTCTCAAGAGTGTTTACAAGCTAAAATTGAACGCGTTTTCAAGAACAAGGGCAATAACTCATACTAAATGTTTTTCGATTTCGCTGATTTTCGATAGGGTTTATCCTTGAGTTATAACATACTCTCAAACCAAGTTTCATCAAAATCGGTCAAGAATTGCACGTTGTAGAGTTTTTACGAGCCATTCAAGAACAAGGGCACGAACTCATACTAATTTTTTTCCGATTTCGCTGATTTTCAATAGGGTTCATCCTTGAGTGATCATAAACACTCATATTAAGTTTCATCTAAATCCGTCAAGAATTACACCGTGTAGAGTGTTTACGAGCAATTGTGGACGGACGGACGGACGGACGGACGGACGGACGGACGGATGTGGGTGACGACAATATACGCCCCCCATTTCATGTGGGCGTATAAAAAGTAATGTAAAATGTTCACCTTACAAAGTGTTTTTACTAAACTCCAAATATAGGCCTACCTTTAACAGAACAATTTTCCTTCTCACTGCATCCGTTGTGTATTGTCTAAAGATAAATAGAAAAACAGACAGTAAATGTATTGTTTAGTGCTCACACTGTTAGTGTGATTGTATTTTACCAGACTCCCTTCATCCATTTTACAAGCAATATAATAGATTAACCGAGTGTCAAAATCCTAAACCAATAGTTGTCTGATATCTCATATCTTTAATTCATTTACACGTTTATTATAAAGATTGATATACTAGGTAATATATATCCACCTTAGTATAAAGGCCTGCTAGGTCTATTTGTGACAGTACTCAAATACCAATACCATTTGTAGTCACATACAACCACACTGCAACAAATGTCGCCCATATTGTTAAGGATTGTTACACACGATTACAAGAAAAATACCCCCCATGTATACATGAGACTTGTGACAGCCTATAGGCGAGACAAAACTTGTGTAACCATTTAGTCCATTGCAGACTTGATCGTACCCACTTGATCACTATAAGTCGATACTGCCAAATTTTTATCTTGTTTATTTCTATTTACTAACTGAACTAACAGCACTTCGAAATATATAGTTCTAGCTCTATGACCAAGGCCCCTACTTTTTGTGATAATACTTTTCTCATATCACCTTAACAACCCCTGACATAATCCTTTTTATGGAAATGTTCACTACAAACTACATGATGTTTACTTGGAACAAATATAATTAATTCTTGGTCTTTAAACAGAAATTTGGAATTAAACATTTCATTTATCAAAAATAGCCTACATAGATCTAGTCCTATTATAAGGTGTAATTTTTATTTTTATAGGCTATCGGTTATTTGAGCCTTCAGTAAAAAAGTTCCAAATACTTTGAATGGCAGTACGGGGTAGGAACATGTCTAAGTCTACCAAAACTAAAAATATTATTAAGCGGTAGGCCTAGGCTTAGTCACAGCTTTCATAGAATAAACCAAATTTGTTTGAACGAGGGGACAAATCCTGATAATAGACTTGACAATGAAAATTCTAAGCCATTTCCTTTCTTTCTCATGTTAAAACCACCGTAAAAACAACAACTTTCAGGCATTTTGTGAACAAAACATTAAGTAGGTCAAGATTCAACGTCAAGTGAAGTTCCAGGAATCATGATGGCGGACAAGGTTCCTTATCGGTCCACGGTAACATGATAAGTGTAGACTCTATATAACTCTATTGTTATGACTGTTAAAAGTTAGAAAAATTATCACTTTTATAGAAAATATGAAAATATTGTTTGGTTGTGCTCTTTATTAATTGTGGATGAAAATAATTAAAAAGAGAAAAGTTAATCGGCACCAGTCGATCGTCAGTTTCTTTGTGTATTATTGAGTCACTACCAGTTCAAGTTCAAGGTCCATCAATCACAGATTTCGTCGTTTAATTTTAGAATTAATAGTGAAGGGTTGTTTGTCTTTGAGAAACGTTTTGAAAAATAAATATTGAAGTAAGAAGTAGCCAATTTCATGATTAAAAACAATGGCTAAAAGGATTCGGAAATTTTACGATTGAAAGTGTCTAAATGTAGAATTTAGCAACTACCTGAATTAACTCAGTACAACAAAGTCACGAAAAAATGATCGTCTTATTTTATCAAAGTTTGAATGTTGAAAGGTTTTTTGACATCGTAAAATATTTTAAAAAAATAATTGGAGTAGGAATTATCTTTAATCATTATTTAAACTAAATATTTTGAGAAAAAGAGAAATATCTATGAAACTGGACATCAGAAACTAGAGAAAGAAAACTTTTACCTGTTAAACTCTAAACCGGGAACCCAGGCTCTGTTTATATTTTCTATCTGTTCACCATTGATTACTCTTTCACCCATAAAATGAGTACGATAAAAATGACTATCCAAGTTCCACAGTTTAAATACTGGAGATCCACTAGATCCAGGACAAGTTTTACATGAATAATTTAAACAATTAACTTCCTTACACTGACAGTCTGATTGTGGGTCTTTAATATGTCGAAGTTGATTATCGAACTTTTCTAGTGAATCTCCCAAGTCTCGTCCGAAAGTTATGTGTTTGATTCCACCATGAGGGTGGCCAATACAACACAAAACACCTGACAGAAATCTACACGCACTTTGAATTATTTGATATGACCAAATTCTATCGTCACTTACTTTTTTAGGGTTAAAGTTAAATTCCCACAAATCATCATCACCCCAATCTTCTTCAATCCCTCTCAAATTGAAAACATCTTTAAATTTACATTGTTTGAAATACAATCGAGTCCCACGACCAATAACTTCACCATTCCTCACAACTCTACATTTCTTAACTTTATCTTGGGTAATAGAGTCTGGTACTTCAATAACAACATCATCACCAAATTTTACTACTTCACCCCTTATCTTTCTAGTTTCACCATCATCCTCATCTATATAAACTTTTACAGAGGTCAACTCCTGTATATTGGAAGGAATTGGTTCAAATTTTAAATAACAGCTCTTGATGTATCCGATAAAATCATCAGGATATGAAACGAACATCAAGTAGATGTCGGAACTGTTTAGGTTTAATCTAGATAAATACGAGTCACTCAGTGATAATGCTACACACGATTCAATTTGATTATTTTTTAACATTATATTAACATATGGATCTCTATTATCCTCAGAGTCTAGTTGATGTAAAAAATCAGGTACAGGATGGAATGTGAATATCGTTCTATCTCTATAAGGACATGTCTCTAGAAGTTCCACTCCTCTACTAGTGATTACACTCGACCTGCTGTCATCATCGTAATGAAACTCGACAGTACAACGTTTCACATCATCCTCCGTTTTAACAACATGATTATTAGTCTTATACAATATTGGTTATTATATCTATACACAACCCAGACCCTAAATTCCCTTCCTACCACTAGTCTCACAACTCGGCTTCCTATCTGTTTTATCTAATCTAATGTTTTTGTATTTTTGTATCCATTAGGTAAATGTTCTAAAGTTAAATCTTTAAAGGGAATGAAATCTCGATGTCCAGGATTCTTTATACACTTCTTCTCATCTAAACTTTGACCTTCCTTTAATATATCATCTTCTCTCGCCACTTCTATCGTCAGATCGGATTCAAATTCTTCTTGATCGTGATAACACCTAGCCATTTTGTTGAAATTTTTAAACAACCAAGAAGTGAGACCTGAAATATAATGAAGAGGGATTAAAACATAAGAACCGACGTCACTAATTCACTAATTAATAGTTTCTGTACAAAAATCAATATATCATGACCATGAAAAACAAGTCAAAAAAATGAAAGTAGGCCACGACATTTTATCAACATTCACTTGACCGTCACTGCACATAAAATCACTTTTGTAGGAGTTTTTACTAATTTTAGGCCGTTTAGCTTCCCCATAAAGGATCTTTAATTAGGAACTTGTTCAATAGGCATTATGGTCATGTCGTCAATTGAGTGGTCGGGAAGATTAAAATGGTTAGCAATCGGTCTGTCTTTTTTGTGTAAAACGTCAAACCTATGTCCACCAAATCTAGTCCGTAAAGCATTTTTTGTTTCACCTACATATTGAACGTCGAGAGTCGATCAGTCATTGGGAACGTTTTGTCATGATTATTTTTGAAGAAAGGAGTACTTTGAATGAAATTACACAGCGGGAACCACCACACGGTGACGATCTTACTCCATTGTTCGGGGGAATGGGTTCTTTAAATTCTAGTCCTTTTATTGTTTCATTTTTAACCTTTCTTAAGTAACGTTTGGAGTATCCTCTTTCTCTTAATTTGTCAAAAACTAGTTTACAAGCTATATCAAAGTCAGTTTCTGGGTACAGATTCTATGAAACCTTAAGATTTGTGATTTGATAATACCTGAGAATGTGTGTGTAGGATGAAAAGAGGATTTGTATAAAAGTTAGTAAGTGTCTGTCTTCTTAAAAAATACCTTAATATCAAGTTTTTTAGTTTGTTCAAATTCCGGTCCTTTGAAAATTGTTGTATCAAGGAAATGAATACTGGCCTATGAAATTTGTACTGAAAGCTTAACCGAAGGATGATGATTATTTCATATTTCAGAAATATTTCCAAAAGTCTTCAAGGGATTCAGTCCAAATCATGAAAATGTCATCTTAAAATCTCTTGTTAAAAAATGGTGTTTATGGAGAAATCAAAGAAATTTCACTCTCCCACTGAGCCATAAAAGTATTTGCATAACTAGGGGCAAAGCGTTTTCCCATTGCAGTACCGGGCTTTGAAGAAATATATGCCCATTAAAATTGAAGTCATTACGCGTAAGACATATTTATAGTAGTTCTAAAATTTCTTTGTCTGGTCTGTCATTAGATGGGTGGTCCTCAAATGATTTCTTAACAGCGTCTAGCCCTATCTTATTGTCAATATTTGTGTACATACTTGTAACGTCCATTGAGATAAATAGAGCATTGTCTGGAAGGGCATTAGTCAGGGGCGTAGCTACCGGGGGGGGGGGGGGTGAGGGGGGTGTCGCACTCCCCCTCCCCCACTTTTACTGAACTCGTCGGTAAAACGCGGAATCGATCGATTAAACCGATTAATTAACCTAAAAAGTCAAAACCGTGTGTTGGTTATGATGTTATCAGTAAACTGTCAACATTAAAAGTATTTTTTTTTTTACTGAAACTACCGGAATCGGTCGGTAAAAGTTGGTTATGACTGGAGTCTTCGGTAAAACTGATTGGTTAACCGATACCCTTGTTATTGGTAAGCTGTTCGTTATTTGAATTTGTCGGTAAAACGCGGAATTGGCCGATAGAAGAAGGTCATAGATGGAGCCATCGGTAAACCGATTTTTTAACCGAAAGAGTGAAAACCTTGTGTCTGTTAAGATGTTATCGGTAAACCGTTCGTCTACATTAAAGTGATTTTTACTAAACTTGTCGGTAAAACGCGGAATCGGTCGATAATAGAAGCTCATGGATGGGAAATGGAGCCTTCGGTAAAACCGATTGGCTGACCGAAAGTATGGAAACCTTGTGTCAGTTATGATGTTATCGGAAAACTGTTCGTCTACATAAAAAGTGATTTTTACTGAACTTGTCGGTAAAACGCAGAATAGGTCGAAAAAGGCTATATAAAATATATGGTTGTCCGACGAAAATCAATAATTTTGACCGGTGGAAACGACTTCCAAAATCGCGTCAGATGTATTCTCCGGGTTTCCTAGTTTGTAAAATTTTTCCGGGGGAGAACCCCCGAAACACCCCGCCATGTCGGTAAAACGCAGAATAGGTCGAAAAAGGACATAGAAAACATTGTTTTCCGATAAAAATTGATAATTTGGACCAGTGGAAAAGACCTCCAAAATCGCGTCAGATGTATTCTCCGGGTTTCCTAGTATGTAAAATTTTCCGGGGAAGGACCCCCGAACCGCCCGCCACTGCAAGGGCCAAATACAAAGGCCTTTGGCCTGCAGGACTTGCCTTGGAAAAACCACCTTTCAGTACCCCCACTCAGGCATATTCTAGTCACGCTACGCCCCTGGCATTAGTGTCTTTAATGAAAGAAGGGTGTTTACATGCTAGGGGAAGAAGGAAATGATCTATATATTCAGAAACTCTATAAGATTCACTTGTACAGTCAGATATAATTGGCCTAAATTTTGGAATTTTGTTGTCGACATACCATTCATTTTCCGGATTTTTATGATTTTTTGGTAAGGTATAGATATGTCGGGTCGAACATTAGAATCAGCCGATAGATAATCATATTGTGCGTCAGATATAAATTCTTTGTTAACAAATCTTCGTTACACAGTGTTTATCATTTGAGCAGTTTTACTAAAAATTGGTTGATCAAGTTGTCGCTAATGGTGCTGATTATTTAGTTGTCTTTCTACCTCTGAAATATAGTCTTCTCTGTCCTGAATAATACCACAACTCCCCTTATCACTTTTTCAAATAATGATTGATTGGTCTTTTTTAAGATTATTAAGAGCAGTTCTTTCTAATTGAGTCAGATTATTGTTTTCATTGGTTATGGTTAACGCTGATACTTCGCTGTGCAAATCATCACAAACTCGAACATTCGGGTGGATTCCAGTCAGATTTATGAATAAATTTAGTGCGTTTGTCTCTCCCAAGTCTTTCGCGAAAACAATAGTTTAATTTAAAGGTTCTAGAAACTTGTTGGATTGATGATAAAATTGGTTCTAATGATAGAGGTTTACGAGTTGGAATAAAAGTTAAGCCCCTGTCCAAAATACTCTCTTCAGGGGGAGAAAGAATACGCGAGCTTGAATTAACTAAGACAAGTGACTGTGTAAGACAAGTGACTGTGTAAGACAAGTGACTGTGTAAGACAAGTGACTGTGTGTAAGTGTAAGACAAGTGACTGTGTAAGACAAGTGACTGTGTAAGACAAGTGACTGTGTAAGACAAGTGACTGTGTAAGACAAGTGACTGTGTGTAAGTGTAAGACAAGTGACTGTGTGTAAGTGTAAGACAAGTGACTGTGTAAGACAAGTGACTGTGTGTAAGTGTAAGACAAGTGACTGTGTAAGACAAGTGGCTGTGTAAGTGTAAGACAAGTGACTGTGTAAGACAAGTGACTGTGTAAGACAAGTGACTGTGTAAGACAAGTGACTGTGTAAGACAAGTGACTGTGTAAGACAAGTGACTGTGTAAGACAAGTGGCTGTGTAAGTGTAAGACAAGTGACTGTGTAAGACAAGTGACTGTGTAAGACAAGTGACTGTGTAAGACAAGTGACTGTGTAAGACAAGTGACTGTGTAAGACAAGTGACTGTGTAAGACAAGTGACTGTGTAAGACAAGTGACTGTGTAAGACAAGTGGCCATTATAAACGATGAGAATAATATTGCGTTGAAACTTGACTACAAAAATGATTATGAAACACATCATAACAGAACATGGGGATAATGATGGTATGATTGTACTACATAAACATCCATCTTTCCAAATAAATCGAGGTTTTGTGGATTCGAGGTATGTAAATACGTTTAAAACCCCCGCACCCAGCAAGTTTCGAATTAAATATCTAGAAGACTGACCTTATTTCTATCTTTAAACTTAGAACAGATTCTAGGATATGATTATATTTCTACTTAAACATCAATCTTATCCAAATTAATTTCTATCTTAAAACTTAGATCAGATTCTAGTTGAATATCTACAACACTTACCTTATTTCTATCTTAAAACTTGGAACAGATTCTAGTTCAATATCTACAACACTTACCTTATTTCTATCTTTAAACTTAGATCAGATTCTAGTTGAATATCTACAACACTTACCTTATTTCTATCTTTAAACTTAGATCAGATTCTAGTTGAATATCTACAACACTTACCTTATTTCTATCTTAAAACTTAGATCAGATCCTAGTTGAATATCTACAACACTTACCTTATTTCTATCTTTAAACTTAGATCAGATTCTAGTTGAATATCTACAACACTTACCTTATTTCTATCTTTAAATTAAGTTCCGATTCTAGTCGATGTATAAACTATGGTAGAATAAGAATTGTAGAATAATATTGTTAGTATGACGATCCGAGGTGTAAATGATTAGAATAGACGAGTCGATCCTTTTATAGTTGAATAGTTACTGAAAGTATAGTTCTTAAGGGAAACAACCATGTGACGTTATACTTGATTTTAACCAATGATTTTGTTATAAAGTTTAAATTTTCCCAATTTCTAGAAATAAAATGATGTGATCAACGCCTTGACCTCAATATCAGTTACACAGTTTCTACAGGGAAATATATACTTCTTTATTTCCTCCAATCTTGAAGATTACAACATAGATAAATAAAGTTGAAATTAAATAATGTACAATAGAGTGATAATGGAATGATAAAAAAAAAATAATAATAATAATAAATAAAGCTATGCACAAATTAACGGGTTAATTCAATATATTAATATTTAGAAGACTCATTCAAAAACCAGACAACAGTACTCCTAATTAACAAGATGCGTGCAATAGGGTTTGAGCATTTCTTTGCGTAATACTGCGAAAATATACTTTACAATACACATATGCAAATTTGTATTGTTATCAGGTAAATTAAATATAGGGTTTAAGCTGAAGATTTCACATATTAACTCGTAATTTGAAAAGGACTTCAGGTAATTTACGTCATTTGTGCTTAGGACAGAATCTAGAACGTGCCAAAATTTGTCACGTCTGTTATCATGATAGGAGCACTCGATTACAGCATGTACTATAGCACAATTATACAGAAGACCACATTTCTCACACAGTGACTGTGGGCTGTGAGAATTAGGTAGCCTGGCAAGGGTTAGTGCCTTGGTAAATACTAAGCAACACGTTTTGAGATAAGGGTCCTTTAGCCATACGTCATACACTGGGTGGTGAGTATTACTGGTATGACAAACAGAGAACAGACTAAACTCAGGGTCAGAAGCAATCCGTTCTTTCCGAGATGAGAATTCAGTATCTGAGATGGCTTGCTTAACTATGCGCTTCCACAAATTTCGTTTCATAAAGATTCCATCCTCTAGAAAAGTATCTACGTAAAACCTCAGACGATACTTTTCTAAAATTCTGAAAATATCAGTTACAAAGCATTGTGAAGAACAAAGATCATACTTAAATTCTAATAATCTATTAACTAAAGCGTGGCAGCTCTGTAGGGTTTAAGCATAATAGTTGAGACAGGAAAAGTAATTTTTGAAAATCAATATACGATTCGATGGAGTTCCAGGCTAATAGGCTAAGACACATGTCAGATCGAGTGCGAAAGTGTAAACCTTGAATACGTTTACAGGCATACCGATGTGACCGTTCAAGCATAGATATCTCATTTGAGGTTAAGTTGGACCATAACTGACATCCATACAAAGCTTTAGTATACACACAGGTAAAAACAAGTTTGGAACTAGTAATTGGGTTTAAACATTGACTATGGACAGCATTACGAATAAGGCTAACAACAGAAGCTCTGATTGAACGACAGGCAGCCTGTGATCGTTCAACCGAATTGAATGATGTACAAAGTAAAACTCCTACATGTTTTACAGAATCTACGGATGGGAGTGGTGATCCAGATAGAAATACAGTATCAAACGTTTCTAAAGACCTATTCCGATATTTGAAGTGCAGTATTACGCTTTTTGATGGTGAAAATTTAAAGCGCCACTGGCGACTGTACTGTTCACATAAATGGAGAAGTTTTTGGAGACCGTTGACGCTATCACTGACTACTGCAATGTCATCAGCTTGTGTAGGGCAACATACTGGTAAGTTTAGAACTCTGGCACCATTGGTACTGTCAGTCAACTGGTTTAGAAGATCATTGATAAATAACAGATACAGTTTAGCAGAAAGGACGCCACCTTGCCTTACTCCACGTTTTAATATGGTTGGTTGCCTAACCGCACACAGCTGTTCATTCCAGTGTATAGATTATCAACCAATCGCCAAAGGTAGCCTTCGGTCCCGGAATCAAATAGTTTCTTTAGAAGTCCGTCATGCCACACAGAATCGAAAGCTTTAGTGCTGTCTAAAAAGGCTACATGGACGTTACTGGATCGCTGGAGGTAGTGCTGAATGGTTTCTTGAAGATTGAATGAAGCATGAATGGAAGACAGACCTCTCTGGTAAGCCATTTGTTGTGGATTCGGGAAGTCATTTTGATGAGTGAGTTTTAACAGACGATATTCTATCACCTTCTCGAAAACTTTTCCAATTGTTGGTGTTAATGATATTCCACGATATGAGTTAGGATCAAGTTTATCTTTATTACCGCCTTTGAAAATAGGAACAATAACACTATGTCGCCATTGATTCGGAATTATATTAGTAGCCAGGATTGAATTGAAAAGGTTAGATATATGAAGGTATAAAGTTTTACCACCATGAATGAGGTGATCGTACTGTAATCCATGGATATCAGCAGCCTTATTTCTTTTTAAGGATCTACAGATCATTTCGATTTCTGAACATGAGGTTAAGGCGCTAATAGGCGTTTCACATTTGCTTAGAACATTCCGTAATTCACTGACAGCGTTCGTAATGTCGTTATAAAAATTGGAGTCAAAGTCGGCGGAGTCTTTATCAGAGAAGACGGATTCGAAGTGGTCAGCCCATCCATTACTTATGCTTTCATGATCAGTTAACATAACATCACCAACACATAGACGGTTTGGAGGATTGCTGGCACAAACTTTGGAGCCATTGATAAGAGACCAAAATAAGCGTTGATCAATGTCAGAGAGATTATCTAAATTGTGGAAATGTTCAGTTTGGAAATGAGATACAGCTCGTCTGAGGGCTCTTCTAAATCTTGATTTCAGTTTTTTATACAGTACAAGTGATTGGCAATTCTCATCTCTGGGTTTGCCATCGTGAATCCAGGACACTCTTGCATCGCGCATGGACTTGTGAAGGCTTTTTACAACCAAGTTCCAGTAAGGTTTGATCTGCTTTCGGAATCGCTTTTTTGGCAAAAATTCATCAGTGGCATTTTGTAGCGTAACAACTATTTCTAGGTAACACTTTTCAATGAGATCTGCTGAACTGAGGTTCCTGGAATTAAGTGACCATAATCCGTTAGACACTGCATAGGTAAATCCAATATTTTACCGTCGGTTAAAGCCTTTTGCCAGGAAACTGGGTTACGGTTGTTTTCGAGCACATCAATACACATGGAGAAGTTAATGGAGCAAAAAACTGGAAGATGATCTGATATATTATAAATAGTGTCATTTGGAATTTCACAGCTGATAACTAGATCCACAAGATCCCTAGAGATAAGTATGTGATCAATGAGAGTTGAAGGACCGCTTTCATATGACTTGAAGGACCATTTTGGTCCTGTACACAGCGGTAGACAGTTAACAGACAGCAAGTTGTACCTCTTCATTGCGTTTTGAAGGGTCCTCGATCTTGTGTCATGATTAAAGTCGAGGAAAGGATTCTCAATTTCAGTATTGAAATCACCCATCAAAATCACCCACTGTCAAACATCATCAAACATGATCCAACATTTGTATGATGATGTATGATTATTATTGAGTGAGTTACAGCTAATAGACCAGGCCAGCTTCAGAAATTTCTTACGCGTGGATTTAACTTCCATTTATCAATTATTAACAAAGATGGGGCCGTTAATTGTTAAAATATTGTAAAGTCACGGGTTATCTTGGTACAGACTAATTAATCTAGTAATATCAATAACTGTCTACAAAGATGGGGCCGTTAATTGTTAAAGTTTTGAAAAGGCACGGGTTATCTTGGTACAGACTAATTAATCTAGTATTATCAATAACTGTATTATAGGTACATAAAAATATTTTGTTTTCTCTTAAGATGATTATTGATATATCAGAAGAAAATTAATTCTTATATTTTCAGCTATTTCAGTTAAAGAAATAATACTACTTCAGATAATATTTCAGAAACATCCATAACTAACACATCTAATTATCCTAACCTTTAACTTGCACCTTGTTTTATCATAAATCTTTACTTTGTGACCTAGGCCAGTGCTTTTATGAGACTATGTTCTCATCACCATCTAACACTAATAATAATAATAATAAACTCTTTATTTTACATGGGTCAGAATTAGGCCCAATACACAAGGATATGGTCCTGTCTCACATTCAGCCCATGGGGCAATACATTGGGAAAAAAAGGAAAAAAAAAGTACATGACCACAAAATAAATATACAATACTCCACGTACAATTTGTTTAAAAATACACAAGTACATGTGCATGAATGGACAGATTTTCAACCTACAATTTGTTTATAAAAATTCACCTATTTAAAACCTTCCTTATCAGATGTAGGTTTTCAATGGATTATAAAGAGGCTGTCCAATCTGTGTATGTATATCAGTTATACCTTGACATCCATTAACACCAATTCTCTTCCACTTTCTGAATGCTGTGGTTCCGGCAATTAAAACAAAACTCAGGACTCAAACATGACGTTAATAGTGATTTAAAAATGGAACCCAAGACAAGATAATTACGATAAGATTATGATCTTACTATCACAGAGTTTTAGAGTTTTTGTTCATCATCAACCATATAGTGAGCAGACAACGAAATTGTTTGCATAAGTACACACGGTTAGGAGTTGTAGTTGTAATGTTGTGGGGGATATGTATGGGGAATATTTAGTAGGTTTGTAATACTCACAAGTTGAATGACTAATTTTTGTCTTGCTTGTTGAGATTCAAACAAGAATCATCAAATAGTGACCGATTACAGTTGTTTTTTGTTATTTATTTCTATTTTTACCTTCAAGAAATATTAAATCTTCTTTTGACATAAAAAAATTTGAAATAAATCTATTTGATAAGACTAAATGAAGGAATACGTTTTAGTAAAATAATTTCCAAACAGATTTTCTCTAAAATCTATGCGCAATAGTCAAAACGTTTAACAAACGAATTTCTCTTGTTTTACATGATTCGGTTTTTCTATTCACGTTTTGCGACTTGCCGTATTATATCTGACTTAAAAAGAGTCAGAACCATGAGAGTAATGTATGAAAGGCTAAATGTCATGCCAAGATGGTGATGGTCTTGTTATCTGTCTTCCATTTGCTATTAATGAGTGTCCCTACAATCAAGCATTTATTTGATCACAGTAATTTACATTGAACTATATTTAAATTGTATTTGGTGGTTGGCCAGTCACCAGCAAAACTATCACGCATTTTGTTTTTTATACATATATATATATATACCATAATTGGACCGGTAATACTTATATCAATAGAAAGATAGATAGATAGTTTATTCTCTTATACGACCCCTGTTAAGAGGTAAATGAGAAATACAAACATGTTTAACAATGTTATCAATTAGATGAGATGGCGACAGTACATATTCACAATTACAAACATTATATAATAACATAAATAAATGCAAAAAAGGATCATAAATGACTAATTATCAATTGCATGAATTTAGCCAAGTTTGAAAGTTGTCTTTTACTAGAGCCAGTGAATAATTGGTTATATTTATCAGTATTTGGTTTAGTATAATAATAGGGTTTGATGTACAATTTACGTTCATTATTCAAGGTCTGACAAATCAGCACATAATGATACTCATCAGGGCAGTCACTGCCACATAATGAACAGATCATATTTGTATCCTGTGTGAATCTATTCTTTGCGTATGGAAGGCAATTTGACCCACACCTAAATCTACACATAATAGATCGCTCTTTGAAAGAAAGTTTAGTTAAGGGGGTTGACAACCCTAAACCTATGTACAAAAAATAGACGATTTCAACCACTTCTTTTCCACCTATCTGAAATATTTAAATATCAATGGAAAGAGGGGACTTTCAGCTATCCAAAAATATAAAATTTATTTCTCTATGACATTTCAACTTTAAGAAATAGGGTATGAAAGATGAACGAAAAAAACGTCAATTATTCCCTTAAAATTAGCATATCTACTAGGCTATTTAATTTAGAAGGTTGAAATTTTGCACAACGCAAGTCCACATGTATCTCTACAAAATTACGTTGGCTTTTTGGGAAATTTTGTTTTGTTTTGAAGATATTGATAGAAATCAAAATTTTGCGAGTGCATTTACGAAAAATTGAATTTTTAAAAAACTATTCATTTTATATAAAAAAGCCAACGTAAAGTTATAGAGGACATCGTAAGCTTTAGCTGAAGCCAAAGTTTGTCAAAGTCGGATAAATTGTAAGCGAGATATGCTTTTGGAAAAATGGCATTTTTTTTCAACATTTTGCAAACACATGTAAACCTTACGTAATTAACGATCATGTTGTTAAAAGATTGTCTTTCATGCTGTAGAAATCTTTAAGCACCTTTTAGGCATCGATATGCACCGATATTCACACAATTGGAGTGCTAAAACAATGGATTAGCACATGTCAAAACATCCCTACCCACCAATCATAAAATTTTCTTTGTTTACATGTGACGTAATGATTTATGGGACATCACGTGACTTCTGGATTCCCCCGATACACAAACTCTTACTTCGCGTGCCGATATTAACAATAACTGACCGGCAAACGTAGAGAATGTTTATTTAGCCGATGACGTTGTAATCACAAATGTCAACTGACAACGTAATTTGTACGTCTACATAGAGGAATACCCCGTTTTGTTCTATAAATAGATTATCTTCACGGACGGATATCAGACGAACTACTGAAGCCGTTGAGCTAAAATTTTTACTAGATGAGTTTCTTTTAATGCCAAATAGAATGGATATAAACTTAATACGTTTCTTGATTGAAATACACTTCGAACGATAAGGTTGTCAACCCCCAATATGATTCAAAATTGTGATAAGATTTCATCAATCTGTAATTCAAACATAAACTATAAGAAAAGACTTCAATAGTCCAGTTTTGTTTGTAAATATCACATAAACGGCGTTTAAGCTCAGTTTTTATCCATTTAGGATTAACGTTGTTAAAATTATACCAGACAAAGGATAAGCCACCATATATCTAATATGGATTTGATTTTGCAAAGCCACTTAGATTTAAAAATTCAATTATTATACAATTGCATAATAAGAGCTAGAATGGTGTATGATATTTTACCTGACATTCCTTGAATTAATCTGACACAAAACATGACCATATTGACATCAATTGTAATCTGGATTGGGTAAGTTCCAGTTTCACCATATAGCATACAGTTAGCAGTTCTAGTATTTATTGACAATAAATTCCTAAGGAAACTTCTATAGAATTTTTCAATCTGGTTTGAATCGCATAACCCCCAGATTTCACTTCCATAAGTTAATATTGGTTTAATTATTTTTTCGAAGAGTTCTAATCGCGTGTCGATGGCTAAGTTTAGTTTTTGAGATTTGACATTTAGAGCATAAAGAGCTCTCTTTGCCTGTACAACCTGTTTATTGATCTGTTTATTGAATAAACCATTGTAATTAAATACTACACCTAGGTAATTGTAATCAGGTACTACTTCTATATTTTCATCACCTATTTTAAATTCAGGGAATGCTCGAACTTTACCACGAGAAAATATTACAATTTTTGATTTTGATGCATTTATATGCAGGTTCCATTGTGTGCAATATTCCGAAACATCGTTTAAAGCTACTTGTAGGTCTTTTTCATTTTCAGCCAAGATAATCGTGTCGTCGGCATATAGAATATAGTCTTAAAAATATTTCAACATCTTCATCACTAAGATGTGATTTAATTTCAGATGCAAGGAAATCTAACCCTTTGTAATGTTTGCCAATGAAATGTTCAAAGTCGTTTAGAAATATTGCAAAAAGGAGCGGTGATAGATTTTCACCTTGGCGTACACCCACTTGACAACTGAAAAGGTTCGAAATTACATTATTATGTTTGACACAAGATTTGGCCTGAAGGTATATATTGTAGACTACATTAATAATATTACCATTAATTCCATTAAATATCAACTTATTGAACACCGCTGCACGGTCTAAAAGATCAAAACATTTTTTGTAATCTAAAAATGCACAGTATATGCGTTTACGATCATTCAGATAAAGTTCAATTAGGGCATGCAAAGTAAAAATATGATCAGTAGTCGAAAATCCACCTCGGAAACCAGCTTGGTTCGGTTCTAGTAACCCACATGATTCGACATAGGTTGTTAATCGAAAATTTATACAAGAAGTGAAAAGTTTCCCAAGACAACTAAGGAGGGTGATTCCTCTATAATTATCATCATGGTAAACACTACCTTTATTTTTATACAAGGGCTTTATAGTACCTATACACCAGTCATTTGGTACTTTACCTGTATTTAAGATAACGTTAAATAGTGTTACTATTATTTCAATAATCTGAATTGGACTATTTTTGATATATTCGTTTATTATGCAATCGATTCCACACGCTTTATTATTTTCGTTTCGTTTTTCTTAAAAATGTCTTAAGTTTCTTTGATATTTGTTTTGTTTCAGTTTTAGCTTCTTGAGATTTATTATTTTTGAGCGTTCTTTTTCTGGTTAGGTAAGAGCGTCGTGCTAGAAAGCAGTCTTTATTGAACCAAATCTGTTTATTTTCACGGCTTTTAGGTTTAACAGTTACCTCTTTATGTAATCCTGTGTTCTCTGCTGCCTTTAAAATAATTGAACAAAGATCTGAAGTTAATGTATTAACATCACATTGGTTATCATTAATATTCTCCAATTTATATTGCAGGTTATGCAACGCAGCTTGGTCAAACGATTCAATGAAAGGTTCTAAGCAATCAGTGTCCCATCTAGAGATCTTAATTCTCTGACACATCGCTTGTTTCGGTTCACATTTTTCTTGAACGCTTGACCATGATGCGTTTAATTTAACATTTATGGCACAGTGTATATCGGATAAACATTTGTCAAGGTTATCAATACAGAAATCAAAAAGATGTGGCAGTAACTCTGCTGATGTGATCACATATTCAATAGTGCTCTTACCATTGTTTTTATTATAACATGTAAAATCACCAACGCTAGCGTCACTGCCATATCTCCCATTTACTATGGTTATGCTCAAGATTCTACATAGCTCCACAAGTTTTAACCCATTGTTATTTGTTCGTTTGTCTCGATTACATCTTTGCGGTAGGTCAGCAGTATGTAAATTATCAAAAACATCAGTGTCAATATTGTTTATGCCAATCGATCGAACAACCTCAGATTCTATGTCTAAAGAGTCACTCAATTCACCTGTCCGAGAGTTAAAATCACCGATTAATAGAACAGGTAAATCATACACAGTTTTGCACCTTGTTATTAAAGTTATTAAAGAGATCAAAGTTGTGGTAAACAGAGCCTTCGTAAGGTATGTACACAGATCCCAATATCAGTTGATCGTATAACTTTAACCACAGAACTGATTCAGATGTGAAGTCATTTAAAACTTCAACGTTTTGTTTATGCTTATTTCGAGCTAGTATACATATACCATGGATACCACCATAGGTATGGTCATTATTTTTTGTTTCCAAACAGTACGGAGTAAACCCTTCCATATCACTTTCATGTATATGATTTGTTTTTGTTTCACTCAGACAAATAAAATCGTAACTATGTGTAAAAGTTTCAAATGTTCCAAGATCAATTTTACTTTTTAGACCACACACGTTTAATCCAACAAAATTCAAAACATTTGGTACTTGAGGTTGTAAGGGGTCGTGTCTGTCCTATCTTTTACCGGCATCAGGATTTGGATGATAAAGGGAATTGTTTATGTACAATTTATCAAGCCTTAGCTGTGCTTTATCGCCTCTGTTCCTAGCTTCCTTCATTTTTGGGACAAGGAGACGCCTGCGTTCACTAATTTCCCTGGGGTACTGCTCAAATACGGCGAAACCCGTCCCCCTCAAACATCGTATTGCCTCTTTAAGAACTAAATCTCTATCTTTTCTTTTTTCGAACTTTGCTATGATATTTCTTGGTTTACCATCCGACCTTTGCTTCAACCTATGCGCTACCTCAAATTCGATATTTTGGTTTATTTGCAAGACTTCACTTATAAAACACTTAATACTCGATTCAACGTTTTCTTCTGGACCTGTTTCTGCGATACCAGAGAATATCAAATTTTCTCGCATAGATCTAACTTGAAGATTTAAAAATTGATCCTTCAACGTATCACCCTCTCTTTTGGCATCATCTCTCTCATTTTCTCATCAATAGAAAGAAGAGGTGTTCTAATGAATGGGAAAAAATGGGAAACCACATGGTCCCACAAATCCTTAATTAATTCGTAATTAGGCTAATTATGACGGGATTTCCCTCGGTAGGGTACTTACATAGGCATGTACGTTAAGTCTCAAATGTCGTTCAAATGGCGTTGATGTTTTTTTTTTTGATCATCCAGTCTGTTAATTCGACACACAACCGGACGCTGTGGTTGTTAAGTATGCACGCATGCGTACTTTCCCACATTCTTTAATATTTTCAACAACAACAATGACATTTTGGTGTTCCATTTATTATCGCTAGCAAAAGGCAATAAAACATTTAAATATCACTTTGTAAAAACATTATGAATTAATTTAAATAAGTTTTAACTCACTAATAATAAAATACAAAATCAATTCTTATACACCTTCATTCATATGACGTCATTTGGTCACGTGAACAAACATGGAGTCTAAATTTAGCATTTCAAAGCAGATCAGCATAGACATCCTATATATATCTAGACCAATCACACGCTATCAAATGTATGACGACCAATACGTAACGCGAACCGACTTCCGGTTAAGGGCAAAAGCCGCCATGTTGTTTGTAAACAAGCAATGACAGCTACTAATTTTATGCGTAATTTCGTTATTTAAAATGGAACCATTCAGGAAATCGGGAGTTTACAGTGAAAACCGGAGATGTGATAGTTAATTTACAACTAATTATGCATAATAATTCGTATCATTCTACACATAAATCAAGATTTTGAGAAAAAAGACTTTTAAATTAAATTATTTATTACATACATCTCCATCCACAGAAATCAGAATTGAGAATTTTATCTATTATGCTGCAAATAAAGATATAGGCCTAATATATGTATAATATATACACTTAAATGGTGAACAACTGCCCATTTAACATTTATTAATAGTGCTTTTAATCATCAATTTCACAAATAATCATATCAAATATCTACTGATTTTTGAATAAAATAGATTTCGTCAAGTTATGTCGGACTGACTTTGCTTGCAGTTTAATATTTGTTAAACGAACAACATGAAACCTTAATTTGATAAATTGGGCACATATCAATTTTATCAAAATGCCATAATGTGTGTCAATTCCTTTGGTTGTATTAATGAAGTGTTGATTAAGCTCAACAAAAAGATCTTTTGGCAATTCTTGAATTATTTTGTAAAGTATTGTGTTTTGCCATTCATTAGCTTTTATAGTTTTGATATTAATGGTAGACCTTATTGTGATTTCACATGACCTAATAATCTTCACAATATCTTTTGATGGCACATAGAGACCACCATTATTTTTCAACTCAAGCAGACCTGAGGCACCAGCTATATTTTCAATGCTTATTTGGTTAACTAATGCATTGAAACATTCACTGCATTGAACTTTTTTGACAAGTTTTCTTACAACCCACCCAGAAATGTATTCCAGAATTCCCTCCACAAAGACGCTTAATTCAGGTTTAATGGTGCAATAATCATGATCTGCTATGGCATCAGTGAATAAAATAACAGGAGAAGACTCTGAATCACTAGGGACATTTATGATAGATGTGACATCTTGTGGAATACAATTTGTATTACCATATATGCTCAAGTTGACACCAGCATGACCAAGTAAAGCACGGTATGCTGCACAAAATTGACCTGCAGATGGATTGTTATTCCATCCTCCATATCTTCTTATGCAGCTAAATAAAAGTTCGAGATGGTCTTGAGAAAGCTTATATGTCAATAAATATGTTAGTGAGGGAGATTCACTTAAAAGCAAATCTTTAGTCAACTGAATAAGGCTTAGAATGTTGATGCAAAAACCAATAATGCAAATTTTCCTTTTTCCTGTACTAACATTTTTACCAGTCATATCTCTTAAACCTAATAAAATGTTGAAAGCTTTAAGTAAAAATGTTTTTTTATATTCAAAGTTCTGTGGTGTAATTGGACTTTTATACCCCTTAGCAATAGGCGACCTACTGTTAAAGATGTCAAATAAATGGTCAATAACATTAATGAGATTAATAGTGCCAGAGCAGTCTTGAAAACCTTTGCAATTAGAGGAAGAAGCAAATTGAAGTGCTTTGGCTACTGAATTGCTCAATGTCTGAGCTGCCAGACTCACTTTCATTTTTTGATTTTGGAAATTTATGTGCTTTTTGGTTAATTTATTTGCTGCTCTGAGTCCTTCCACTGATTGCAGGGCCTCTAATCTCACAATATCAACCCATTTAGCTGTGCCTAGTGATGGTTCTGTAATCTCTTGCAAGGCATGCAAGGCACCTCTAAAATTTTTAAGTAAATGGCATGCATCGAAAAATATATAAACATTTAAGTTTGTATCTGGATGTTTGAAAGAACTGACTAAGTTATCAATTTGCAGTGAACCACCAAGAATGTTTGCCATAGACTGATTGGTTGGGTGCCCATCCATTATTAATGAAACAGCTCTTATGCCAATATTGTATAAAAGAGAAATTGCTGATAGTACAAGTTGACACTGAATGTCAGCTGACATTCCATCCACAAGGAAGAACCCAAGTGGTACTTTCCAATGGCCTTGTAAGCCAACAGCCAGAATAACTATTGCCTCTCGTGCTTCAATAGCATCATTTTCTATAGGTCCCATGCCTAGATCCACAAAACCAATCATTGAACGAGATTTGGGATCATATTCAATTTGCCTACGAATGGACATTCCATCAATCATGATACTACAATTCTTGTATGTTGATGGTTGTTGTTTCAGTTTCTCCTCCAACATATCAAATACTTGACTGGAAAGTCCTGGTTTGTTAGATATATTTGATAGCCACCTAATAAAATAAAGAATTAAATACATATTTACTAAATTGTTTATTTCTAATTCAGAAATATTCTTTAATCATGTACATAGTAATTGCAATTGACAATCATAAAATTATTGCATATTGTACAAATAGACCTTATTGCAGCATAAACATACAATTTAAATGTAAAAACATATATATGTATATAATATTTAAAAATAGTAACCAGCTCTCATTAAAGATACAAGTTGTAATATGTTGTGGTGGAGTCCGCTTTCATAAAACCCTTAAGACCTTGAATAATACATAATCAACTGTCTAAAAAGCAAACAAATACAATATATAAAATAAAAGCATTGACAAAGTTCACTCACTTTAAAGTCATTTTCATTAGAATCGTTAAATTATAGTTAAGGGCAATAACTCAAAAACTGTTTGTAAAAAAATGTCGAATTTAATAATCACCCTAAATAATCACACCAAATTTCATTTAAATAAAAACTGTATAAATCTATTGTGCTCACAAGAAATTTTTGAGTGAACTTTGGAAATGACCTTTTCTAAGTTGCAACACAAAAACATTAACAATGATTCAGATTTTAAATAAACAAAAAATATGACATATCAAATCCTTTCAAATATATAGTCATTTAATATAATAATTGCTAAGCACCGAGTCTGTAAAATTAAAATTTCATTTTCAAACCATTCTAATTTTTGTCACTAATTTATGTATATATATAGTGTTCCCAAATATGAGCAGATACAAATTCATCTTATTACAAAATAATCACATTGCTCCTTTAATTAAACATATATATGTTGTAAAGTATAAAATGAAACAACTCCATTGACCTCAGTCTGACAAAAATTATTTCTATCAAGGTGAGAACAACAACCAATAATTAACATGTAACATTTTAACTCAAATATCAAATACAAACATGACATCCAGAACACAAACACACCTTCGAATAGTCGAGGGATGCGGCAAATTAACTTTTGTTTTCAGGTAGTTGTAGGCCTTGGGTCCATAAAAATATAGAGTGGTAGCAAATTGTTTCTGTTCTTCACTGTAATCTTTTTCTGGTTTAGAAAACAAATCAACTGGTATATCTGAAATAAATCATAATAGTAGTCCAACCTCCATAAATGAAATTATATAAGCCCTTAAGTGGTCTAAATTAGTAAAGATAGCTTGTCAGGCAAGGTAATATACGCCCATTGGCAGCTTTGATGTTAAATGAAAATATTGGACAGTTACAGGGACAAAAAATTTAACCTTCAGTTATAACCTTACACCTCTTACAAACTTTAAAGGACGATAACGAACATTAACACAAAAACACAAAGTTTCGTCAAAATCTGTCATGAATTGTGTCTTCTAGGGTGTTTATGAGCTGAAAATTGAACACACTTTCAAGAACATGGACAATAACTCATATCAAATATTTTTCAATAGAGTTGATTTTCAATAGGGTTCATCCTTGAGTAATAACAAACACTCACACTAAGTTTCACAAAAATCCGTCAAGAGTCTGTAGACTGTTTCAAGAGCTAAAAGTTAAACGCCTTTTCAAGAACAAGGGTAATAATTTGTCGTAAATATTTTACAATTTTGCTGATTTTCAATAGGGTTTATCCTTGGGTGATAACAGGGTGCAGAGATCTTGGTGCACCTACTTTGCTTCTGCGCTATGCGAATACAGGGTTGTTACTTGTTAAACATTATACCTTTGTATGATTCAGCCATTTTATTTGCACTTTCAGATAACTTTAATTGTTCAAACAACGATCCAATAGTAACCCTGGCCCTCTTTTCTCGATCTTTGCAGTTACGTAGTTCTTTTCGAGTCGAATCAAGAGATGAGAGTGTCTCTTCATATTTTCTTTTGAAATTGTCTTGATGTCCGGCATAGGAATGATCTTTTAATAACTCGTAAGGTTGTTGAATAACGATTTCTGGTGTAGTAAGTTTATTGCTGTTTGATGTAGTTCTTGTCATTTGCTAAAATAGAAGTAAGCATATTACGGTACTTTAAACAATTCTATCATCATTTTGAAATTTCAACTACCGGTACCGGGTATCAACAAATCTATGTCAGTCTAAAGCTTCAAGATTATTTATTTTCTTTCAGGGTCTGTGTGAAACTATCGAATACTATCAGTATTTTTCAAAAAATAAAACGGGATGGGGTCCAGGTTTGGTAGCTAAATAACCAGATATTGTAGTAATGAAATCTTGGACTAAAAAAGTTTGTATTTTAATTTAGTCTTGTTTACCATCGATAATTCCAATGAAAAATTCTATTTTGGAGAATGGTTAAAATTTTACATAAAGAAATTGAAAATAAGCCCCTTAGGCCTACCTCTGAGTGCAAGTTTGCTAAAGACGACCAAAATAATTCTCAGTAAATTGAACTTACTTTTTTTACTAAATGGGCAGGAAAATCAAATAGTGTTGGTACTGATGATGGTTTCAATGAAGTATTTCCTTTCAATTCAAAACATGATGCTTCAAAATGTAGAGAGCACAGAACTGCTGTGTTGGATGGAGCAAAACCTTCTCTTTTCATTTTCTGAATCCATACCTTCTTTAATGACTCATCTTTCGGAAATCTATTATTAAGAATAAAAATCAAATTAAATTTACAAGGTTACCAGTTGCCTACTTACACTTGATATTCTGGCAGTGACTATTAGTAGGAATATGGCCATAAACTAAATCAAAATTAAAAAGCTACCTAATGCATTCTTTGTATTGACTTGTGTCTTATCATCATATGGTTGTTTACATCAACAGAGTTGCTTCCTGACGGTGCAAATATCCAGTGCAATTTTAAAATGCAATAGGCCTATATGTATGATAAGTTTAGGCCTTCTACTCTAGACTAGGCGAACTGTGAGGGATGACAGTATTATTTATATAAAGTATAGGCCTATTGATTGAGTTGTCTGTCGTCAAGACAAACATGCCACCTGCTACCTTATCTAGACTTACAAATTGTAAGCTTATTATACATGTAGTATTATTTGCACATTAAATTGGAATAATGAAAAAAGCCTCTAAAACTGGGCAATTTTGATATGATACTTACCGGTAAAAAAGTGACTGAAGATCCTGATTTATATCGCTGAGCGCAATTAACTGCAGAACAAGATGCCACCATCTTGTTTGTTTTGCCCTTAACCGGAAGTCAAGTCGTATTACGCGCCGAATAGATGACGTGATCGATCTAGTTATTTATAGGATATCTATGCAGATCAGAGTCAAATGGATTCCACAAGCATTTCTACGTCCACATAGGTCTTTTGAACTTGAGAATAAATGGATTATTCATTAGAAACCCAAATTAGTAAGCTTACTTTGGCTCTAATTAATGAGGGAAACCAACTTTAATATTTATAGCAACTTGTATGTTCAATTCGTTTCCCACTGTGGAACCACTTTACGTTCATTTCTAACAATTGTATTTCAAATCATTTTGTTTTGGACATATTAACTTTATGGTTGAAGAAATATGTAACAGGACCTTGAAAATCTAAATGCTAAATAGTGGAAATTTTAAATTTTATAATAAGAGATATTGTCAATCCTGTGTACATTATTACTAAATATGTTGATATTTATCATGAAATCAAGGATGTTTCTATCCGGCCTAAACTTATTGAAGTTTTCTGTGTGTACAAGATAAGGTTATACTCGTCAAGAGTACACATCCTAGAGGAAGTTTAATAGGAAACATTGTTATCTTCAGATAAATCTTCTAGGATCTATTTCAAGTAAGGTGTTAAAATTTAGTTTAATGTGAAAACTGCTTAATACAATAAATATTTTGGTCACTGTGATAGCCATAGAACTCCTCGAATCTGTAAGGACGTCAATGATTGGTTGGTATATTCTTAGTAGCCAATTAAAAACTAGTGTTTAAGTTTAGTTTGAAGTGATTTCACCACAAGTTCTTCTGATTGTCTGTAAAAATAAAACCTAAATTTTTATAAATATAATTATATTATTATCATATATTATTGAAGAGAGAATCTAACGGTCATCGATAATTTGGAAATTTGTTTTTTTTTTCTCGAAGCTATAGGCCTATTTATAAAATGGTATATTATTTCTGTTTAAACCAAACATTTTTATACGCTCACATGAATATTTTTGTGTGCGCGTTCAAAAATTCCGCAACACAGGGTCACGTGATAGAAACAAACGAACCATTATATTGTCCTGTCATTTCATGACCCCAGTAACAATTTGAAATGGTGACTGAGTGATTGAAATTCTTGATAAAAAACTTTTAATGGTGTATGCAAAAACATTCATCTTTCCAAATGTATCGAGGTTTAGTGGATTCGATGTATGTCAATACGTTTAAAACCTGGAAAATCCCCAATTTTTGTGGCTTAATTTGTCCGACTTTTCCCAGCCATATCTGTCCAAATAGCTATCAAGACGCCCCAAATAGAGTCAGCAAGTTTCGGACTGAATTAAATTTTATAATCCACGATTAGACCTAGAGATTTCACTTGTCATGGCGGCTATTCGCCTGGCAACGTATGCGATTGTCAGGTTAGATCTATTGTAGATATAGAAGTTATCAGTTCAAATTTTAGAAGAAAAGGTGTCACTATATTTAAATGATCGTGTTTGTTTGGTAATAGGTGACCTTAATAGTAGATGTGGTAAGCAACCTGATTACATAGAACCAGATGTCCTACACAAAGATATCAGACAAACCATTGGCTCAGTTATACAGTATAACAATGACATGTCTATCTCGGAACGTAGCTCTGAAGATAATATAATCAACTCTCATGGTAGATCCTTGCTGAACATGTGTAAAACTACTGGCCTAAGAATAGCTAACGGTACAACTAACAGTGACCCAACTGGTAAAATAACCCATGTGTGCACAACAGGTTCAAGTCTTATTGGCTATGTTTTGATGGACGGTAATGCACGTGAACTGTTAGATAACCTCACAGTTAGTGGCTTTTATACATATTCAGATCATGCACCTGTCTCTGTATCAATGCACTGCCCAGAAATTAAACCTACATGTCAATGTTGTATGAATTCTAATAAGAAGGCAGGAAAATGTATATATAAGTAGCAAAATGTTAATAAGGATAACATATCAATTAAAGTGTGTTTAGGTCTTCAAAGTCTTGATGAGTTAGTTACTCCTAGCAAACTCCACGATAGCTAGCCAAAACCAAATAGACGAATGTGCAGATTGTTTAGGTCAGATTTTGAGAAATGTTTTTAGCGATACATGTCAAAGTCAAGTAGGGCTGCCAAAATGTCTCTGCGCATGTCACAATAAACCGTCAAAGAAAAATACACCACAGGCCAACAAACTTTGGTTTAATGATGAATGCATAAGTCTGCGTAATGTATATCAAAAGCAACTTTCCGCTTTTAATTACAACAGATCCCGGAAAAACCATGAAAAACTGATCGAATCTAAAACGGTTTACAAAAAACATTCACAGAGATTGAAACGTAATTTTCTAAAAGAAAAAGGAAATGTTTTGAATACATTTAAATGAGATGATCCTAAACAATTTTATAAACTATTTTCCAAAAAGAAGTCTGTCGTTCAATCAAATCTTACACTAGACAAATTTTACGACTATTTTAAAGATTTAGCCACGGACAAAGAACAAAACACTGGAAATATCCAGGTTGACCTGGAGGGTCTATATCCGGAACTCGACGTTAATTTTATAGATCTGGAGATCTTGAAAGAAATAACAAATCTGAAAAGAAACAAATCTCCAGGTACTGTCAATGTTTTGAACGAATTCTTGTTGGAATTTAGTGCGGAGTTAGCCCCTAAGCTATTGAAGTTATTTAATCTGATATTAAACTGTAAATATTTCCCCCACCTCATGGTCCAAGCGAATCGTAGTCCCACTATTTAAGAAAGGTGATGTTGAAGTCGCAAGTAAATTTAGAGGCATCACATTACTAAGTCATGTTTGAAATTATTTATCTCATTATTAAATAAAAGGTTACTGGACTGGAGTCAGAGATATGATATAATCAGCGATGGTCAGTTTGGATTCAAACCTGGCATGTCTACACGTGATGCCATATTTTCTTTGCACGCCCTCGTATACAAAACCCTTTAGTCTAAGCAAAGGCTTTTCTGTGCCTTTGTTGATTATAGACGGGCCTACGATAGTATCTCTCACCATTACTTGTGGCTGACGTTAATCAGGAATGGTATACGAGGAAAAATTTTCAAAATCATAAAATCTATGTACGAGAGTATTACGTCATGTGTTCGACTCCATGGTGCAGAAAGTATTGATTTTGATGTGAGTTTAGGTCTCATGCAAGGGGAAGCACTCTCACTAATCCCTTTCTCGCTGTTTATTAATGATTTGGAAAACCACCTATTTTGGTCTAACCCGAATCGCTTATTTCAAGACACTTAATGTGGAAACTAAACAATCACTTTTTGATACGTATGTATCCTGCATCCTGAATTATGGATGCGAGGTGTGGGGTTTTCACCCAGGGAATGTTATCGAACAGATAAAATTTTAAATTTTTTTAGACATATCATGCACCTCTGCAAAAGTAATTCGAGATGTATGATATACAACGAATATGGTAGATTTGATTTAATTACAATACGTAAAATACGTATATTTAAATATTGGTTGTCGCTTGTATAAACCAAAAATTGTAGATTAAAATCGTGTCTTGAGGAGTTAACAGAACTTCTTACATTAAAACCATCGAGTGACAATTGGTACACCTGCCTCAATAACCAGCTTAATATGCTAGGTTTGGGTTATATAATTAAAGAACATGCTAATCATAACGATATAAATCTTGTTTCACTCATTAGTCAACGTTTAAAAGATCAGTTCATTCAAAACATACTGACCTCTATTAACGCATCTAGGAAGTGATTATTGTATATATAGTGGACTCTTTTCAACTACAGCTGTACTTAAGAAAACCACTCTCAAATAAAAACAAAGCATTCTATAAAAACTTCGCACATCCACGCACAGTCTTAATATTGAACAAGGCCGATATATGAATGTACGTGCCTCAGAGAGAATTTGTCTTCTTTGCAGTACTAATGATATTGAGGATGATTTCCATTTTGTACTAACCTGTCCTTTATACGATGATTTACGTCAGAAATATATAAAGCTATATTACTTTAAGAATCCTTCAGTATATAAGTTAATACAGTTACTTACATGTAACAGTACATAAATCCTAAATAACCTTTGTAAATATTTAACATGCAAACTTAAGAAGAAAAGAATTATACTCTATTGTTTAGATTCACCCTTTTCCTTTTCTTTCATTTTCATCATTGATACTGCCCACCATGTTTCCATCTATCAATTTTCTGTACAATATTTTTATGTAATGATATTGGCATACCTATAACATGAACTTCCGTTCATCTCGTCCTTAATTGTAATGTAAACTGTCATGTATCTTGTACGTATATGCCGTGAGGTATATGGTCAATAAATATTATTATATGAAGGTTAACGTCTTAAGAACCGATATGTATCAGTACTGCTCATTCTTTGAACAGGAGGGATTGATTCTCCCAGATGTACAGGTCGAGGATAGAACAAATATTTTATTGAGAAATGGGGATCTGGATCTGTTGGATAGTTTTCTCTTCTGATCTGTAATTGGAAAAAAATATAACTCACCCAATCGTCGAGAAGTATAGTACCTGTTAAGTACAGATTGTTTTTAGTTTGCTATGAACAAGGTTGTCATTTAAATTCTGATTTTTGGAATATGCCACTATCATTTTCTGTTTATAGACATGAGGAAATTTCTCTTGAAGACTCTTATAATGGGTTTGAACTATCTTACTTGCTTTATTTACTGGTTGTATTGAAGGGTGCTATATGCCTACACTGTGGTGAAGGAGAAAATTTTAAAATTTTTTGAGGAATGATTCTTGGTAATCTTTCATTAGTATAAGAATAATTCCTTGTCATACGAAACTCATGACAGTGTTATTCATCATATTATCTACTTTGTTTCCGTATTTCTCAGTGTTCATTTCCTTTATATTATGACCAACTATAGGTTTACTTACTTATAATATCTTGACTCTTAACAATTGGGTTTCTCTATTAATCTATTATTTAAGTAATTTATGTATTATTTAATCACCCTTTCTCCCACAGGTATATCACATATTGTTTCACCAACGATTCTATTGTGGTCTGAACTTTAATCAGTTTGATAATCTAAATTATTACTGTCAGGGGATAAAATCACAATCCTGAATATCAGGGGATGAGTAAAGCTGGTCTTGAGCATGGATAAATCCTACCCCCCTCCCCCGTCCGTAGAAAAATAAGAACATAAAATGGAGTAGGGTTGGGTAGCCCGCTCGCAGCACTAGCACTGACTTTTTTCTTTATAAATGTTTATGTATTTTTATGTCTGTTCATCTCATACACATGAGCGAGGGTGTTTTGCTGTTATCTTATACACATGTACTTGTGTATTTCTAAACCAATTGTACATTGACATATTGTGTATTTAGTTTTTGGTTTTTTATTTTTATGAATTTGTATTTTAGGTCTGTTCAACTCTTCCACTTATACTTGTATATTTCTTATGCGGTCATGTATTTGATTTTTAGATGGCAGGAACATAGATCTGTCCATCCAATACACATGTACTTGTGTAATTTTAAACATACTGTAAATTGATAGCCATATTCATTGTATCTGCCATGAACTTTGACTTGTAGAATTTATAGTATCTTAATTTAAATAAGAGCGCAATATCATTCCTTTTTTCTTTCTCCATTTTGATCTAACAAGATTAAAATACCAAGGCTGTGTCCACCAATCGCAGCTTGTCATATAAAAATACATGTCTAATGATAGACCATGAGTTGTGTGATAGGGTTATAATATCGGCAATCATATTCCTCTCTTTTTGGGTTCATTATTTGACAATCCATAGTGAATAGTAAGAGCAATATCAGTTAGCAATAAGGCGAAAGAAGTTCGTGGAAATGAGGAGCATTGTTGAAATTGTTCATGTACAATTAACGTACATTTGTATCACATACTAGTAACGTATTGACAAGATGTATGGCAGGGAATTTTGTTCAAAACTATAATGATCTGCTGAAATAGCTAATACCTATGATGAAAAAACATAATACTTCTATTCTAATACCAATGTCGTAAAACCTTTGACCAATAATAACTAAAACTTCAAACTTCTAATGGCAGATTCTTATGTTGATATTCAAATGTTAAACACCCTAAAACCTCTATTGATTTAAAAGTAGCCTTACCACAAATGGTTTAGTAACAGCAACAAAGTAAAATTGTGAAAGCTTCTTCTACATAGCAATAGTGTAAAAGCATTAGTCGCAGAGCATTAATTCTAATATTCAATTTAGATTTTTTTTTTGTTTAAACATATTTTATTCAATATGAAAAGGATTGGGGAACAGGCTGGGCCTATATCACCCCTCTCCCATTTACAACATAGCTATACATTATAACAAATATAAATTATGTACATATATACATACATGTCACACATGTCATACAACACACCTCCCCAACATCAAAGTACTTTGTTATTAAAGAAGTGTGCCACATCCCATAATAAATCTCCCGTGTTATAATGCGATATAAATATATAAATATAAATGTGATAAATATAAATAATAAAATTGCTCAAGTAGTAATGTCAAAACCTTCTGCTGAGATGAATAAATGTATGGACTGCTTTAAAGATAAGTGTGGATTCGATTAAATTGTCTGTGCCATTTAAAATTTTATGTATGGTTCGGTTATGCGGTTCAATGTTTAGGATACTTTGATTGCGTGCAGCTGAATGTGAGGGGCAATACAGAAGGTAATGTTCACTATCTTCAAATCGATGACCGCAACCGCAAACAGGGCTGTCTGACACATGACGCAAGAATTTATGGCCGTTTAGATCACTACAGGAGAGACGCAGGCGACAATGTATGATTTGATTTTGACGGAGTCCAAATAAAAATGATTGTGGTGGTTTTGTGTCATATTCGGATAGTTTATGTTTAAAAGAGCTGATGGAGGTTGATGATTTAATTGTGTCTGGAAGCTTATTCCATTCTTTTATTGCTGATGGTATGAAAGATTTTGAAAATAATTTGGTTCTATGGGAAAATTGGTTAAGATCGTTGCTTCGTCTGAGGTCGTATGGAGTTTCGTGCTGAGTGATTAAATCGGATAAGTAAGAAGGGGTAAGACCATAAAGTATTTTAAACATTAAGTGTAGTTTGTGCCGCCGTCATCTCTCCTGTAGTGTTATAAACCCAGTTTCCTGGTAAAGTTTGTAGTGGCTAGTACCTCTTACAGCACCACATATAGTCCTGAGTGCATCTAGTTGAAGTTGTTCTAAACGATCAGTTAGTTCGGCAGTGCACCCATCCCAGATTACGTCGCCATACACTGTTAAAAATAATAGCCTAGTTTACACTCATTTGGGTGGCGCCTCAGCTGCCTCCAACATTAGTGTAACCTTACACTTAATTTAGTGTTGAATTTCCACACCATTTCCGGTGTAATTGAATTACACTTTGTGGTGTAATCGCACACCAATAAAAGAGTCACCTTACTTTACACTCGACGAGTGCTAATTTTTCTACACTTTTGTGGTGTTAACTTTACACTTTTTAGAAGTTTCTTTACACCCCAAACAAGCAGGAGCTGCACTTTCATTGGTGTAACTAAGGTGAAAAATACACTCTTTCATGTGTAATTACTACTTCAACTGAGTGTGACTTTTCACCTTACGCAGTGTTATATTTACACTCTTACAAGAGTTTGATCAACTGTTCTACACCCCAACAAGTGTATGCACGGCACTTTTACTGGT
>JAUJPP010000004.1:205865-251508 GCA_030562195.1 Nipponacmea schrenckii | reverse complement strand
CTAAATTTTTATAAATATGATTATATTATTATCATGTATTGTTGATAATTTGGACATTTTCTTTTTTCAGGAAGCTCTATTTAAAAATGGTATAGTATTTCCGTTTAAACCAAACATTTTTATACGCTCACATGAATATTTTTGTGTGCGCATTCATAAATTCCGCAACATAGGGTCACGTGATAGAAACAAACGAACCATTATATTGTCCTGTCATTTCATGACCCCAGTAACAATTTGAAATGGTGACTGAGTGATTGAAATTCTTGAAAAACAAAATTTGAAGCAACCGACTTGACATTTAATGGTGTATGCAAAAACATTCATCTTTCCAAATATATCGAGGTTTAGTGGATTCGATGTAAATACGTTTAAAACCTTGGAAAATCCCCAATTTTTGTGGCTTAATTTTTCCGACTTTTACCAGCCATATGTGTCCAAATAGCTATCAAGACGCCCCAAATAGAGTCAGAAAGTTTCGGACTGAATTAAATTTTCTAATCCACGATTAGACCTGGAGATTTCACTTGTCATGGCGGCTATTCGCCTGGCAACGTATGCGATTGTCAGGTTAGATCTATTGTAGATATAGAAGTTCAAATTTTAGAAGAAAAGGTGTCACTATATTTAAATGATGGTGTTTGTTTGGTAATAGGTGACCTTAATAGTAGATGTGGTAAGCAACCTGATTACATAGAATCAGATGTCCTACACAAAGATATCAGACAAACCATGGGCTCAGTTATACAGTATAACAATGACATGTCTATCTCAGAACGTAGCAATGAAGATAATACAGTCAACTCTCATGGTAGATCCTTGCTGAACATGTGTAAAACCACTGGCCTAAGAATAGCTAACGGTACAGCTAACGGTGACCCAACTGGTAAAATAACCTATGTTTGCACAACAGGTTCAAGTCTTATTGGCTATGTTTTGATGGACGGTAATGCACGTGAACTGTTAGATAACCTCACAGTTAGTGGCTTTCATACATATTCAGATCATGCACCTGTCTTTGTATCAATTCACTTCCCAGAAATTAAACCTACATGTCAATGTTGTATGAATTCTAATAAGAAGGCAGGAAAATGTATATATAAGTAGCAAAATGTTAATAAGGATAACATATCAATTAAAGTGTGTTTGGGTCTTCAAAGTCTTGATGAGTTACTCCTAGCAAACTCCACGATAGCTAGCCAAAACCAAATAGACGAATGTGCAGATTGTTTAGGTCAGATTTTGAGAAATGTTTTTAGCGATACATGTCAAAGTCAAGTAGGGCTGCCAAAATGTCTCTGCGCATGTGACAGTAAACCGTCAAAGAAGAATACACCACAGGCCAACCAACTTTGGTTTAATGATAAATGCATAAGTCTGCGTCATGTATATCAAAGGCAACTTTCCGCTTTAAATTACAACAGATTCCGGAAAAACCATGAAAAACTGATCGAATCTAAAACGGTTTACAAAAAACATTCACAGAGATTGAAACGTAATTTTCTAAAAGAAAATGGAAATGTTTTGAATACATTAAGATAAAATGATCCTAAACAATTTTATAAACTATTTTCCAAAAAGAAGTCTGTCGTTCAATCAAATCTTACACTAGACAAATTTTACGACTATTTTAAAGATTTAGCCACGGACAAAGAACAAAAAAATGGAAATATCCAGGTTGACCTGGAGGGTCTATACCCAGAAACTCGACGTATATTTTATAGAGCTGGAGATCTAGAAAGGAATAACAAATCTCCAGGTACTGTCAATGTTTTGAACGAATTCTTGTTGGAATTTAGTGCGGAGTTAGCCCCTAGGCTATTGAAGTTATTTAATCTGATATTAAACTGTAAATATTTCCCCACCTCATGGTCCAAGCGAATCGTAGTCCCACTATTTAAGAAAGGTGATGTTGAAGTCGCAAGTAAATTTAGAGGCATCACATTACTAAGTCATGTTTGAAATTATTTATCTCATTATTAAATAAAAGGTTACTGGACTGGAGTCAGAGATATGATATAATCAGCGATGGTCAGTTTGGATTCAAACCTGGCATGTCTACACGTGATGCCATATTTTCTTTGCACGCCCTCGTATACAAAACCCTCAAGTCTAAGCAGAGGCTTTTCTGTGCCTTTGTTGATTATAGACGGGCCTACGATAGTATCTCTCACCATTACCTGTGGCTGAAGTAAATCAGGAATGGTATACGAGGAAAAATTTTCAAAACCATAAAATCTATGTACGAGAGTATTACGTCATGTGTTCGACTCCATGGTGCAGAAAGTATTGATTTTGATGTGAGTTTAGGTCTCATGCAAGGGGAAGCACTCTCACTAATCCCTTTCTCGCTTTTTATTAATGATTTGGAAAACCACCTATTTTGGTCAAAGCGCTTATTTCAAGACACTTAATGTGGAAACTAAACAGCTGTACTTAAGAAAACCACTCTCAAATAAAAACAAAGCATTCTATAAAAACTTCGCACATCCACGCACAGTCTTAATATTGAACAAGGTCGATATATGAATGTACGTGCCTCAGAGAGAATTTGTCTTCTTTGCAGTACTAATGATATTGAGGATGATTTCCATTTTGTACTAACCTGTCCTTTATACGATGATTTACGTCAGAAATATATAAAGCTATATTACTTTAAGAATCCTTCAGTATATAAGTTAATACAGTTACTTACATGTAACACTACTATAACCCTAAATAACCTTTGTAAATATTTAACATGCAAACTTAAGAAGAAAAGAATTATACTCTATTGTTTAGATTCACCCTTTTCCTTTTCTTTCATTTTCATCATTGATACTGCCCACCATGTTTCCATCTATGAATTTTCTGTACAATATTTTTATGTAATGATATTGGCATACCTATAACATGAACTTCCGTTCATCTCGTCTGTAATTGTAATGTAAACTGTCATGTATCTTGTACGTGTATGCCGTAAGGCATTTGGTCAATAAATATTATTATATGAAGGTTAATGTCGTAAGAACCTATATGTATCAGTACTGCAGTCAATGCTCATTCTTTGAAAAGGAGGGATTGATTCTCGCAGATGTACAGGTCGAGGATGGAACAAATATTTTATTGAGAAATGGGGATCTGGATCTGTTGGATAGTTTTCTCTTCTGATCTGTAATTGGAAAAAAAAATAACTCGCCCAATCGTCGAGAAGTATAGTACCTGTTAAGTACAGATTGTTTTTAGTTTGCTATGAACAAGGTTGTCATTTAAGTTCTGATTTTTGGAATATGCCACTATCATTTTCTGTTTATAGACATTGGGGAATTTCTCTTGAAGACTCTTATAATGGGTTTGAACTATCTTACTTGCTTTATTACTGGTTGTATTGAAGGGTGCTATATGCCTACACTGTGGTGAATATTAAGTCATATAAAGATATTTTCAATGGTGTAAAAGATTCATTCCTAAAACTTTCAGGGTAAATATGCTTTGATACATGTACATTTTGTATCCTTATTAGGTTATTTATTTTTATATATTTATTAGAAGAATTCTTTAATTCTTGAGTATTCCTTCAAGTTCTTTCACTTTTTTTTAAATTTCCTTATGAAGTGATAATTAATATCACTGAATCTTAAAAGGCTTGATATTTTATTAACATTCAAACCAGGTATAACTATAATTCGTATAAATTTATGTATAAAAATTTGACAACTTGTCTCCTTCCGACCTTTCAAGCCTCTTTAGCTATAAACAGACGCCTTATTCTAGCATAAATTCAAAACTTGTGCAAAAACCACGAATCAATTTGATTAAACAGAGTATCAAATACAAGGATCAATTTCAGTGAATGGCCTAGGAGAAAATTTCATATCTGCATCAGATTTTAAAACTTTTTGAGGAATGATTCCTGGTAATCTTTCATTAGTATAAAAATAATTCCTTGTCATACACAACTCATGACAGTGTTATTCATCATATTATCTACTTTGTTTCCGTATTTCTCAGTGTTCATTTCCTTTATATTATGACCAACTATAGGTTTACTTACTTATAATATCTTGACTCTTAACAATTGGGTTTCTCTATTAATCTATTATTTAAGTAATTTATGTATTATTTAATCACCCTTTCTGCCACAGGTATATCACATATTGTTTCACCAACGATTCTATTGTGGTCTGAACTTTAATCAGTTTGATAATCTAAATTATTACTGTCAGGGGATAAAATCACAATCCTGAATATCAGGGGATGAGTAAACATCCTTAAAGCTGGTCTTGAGCATTGATAAATCCTACCCCCCCCCCCCTTCTACATAGACAAAAAAGAACAGAAAATGGAGTCCGCTCGCAGCACTAGCACTGACTTTTTTCTTATAACAGTTTATGTATTTTTATGTCTGTTCATCTCATACACTTGAGCAAGGGTGTTTTGCTGTTATCTTATACACATGTACTTGTGTATTTCTAAACCAATTGTACATTGACATATTGTGTATTTGGTTTTTTTTGGTTTTTTTTTATGAATGTGTATTTTATGTCTGTTCAACTCTTGCACTTATACTTGTATATTTCTTTTGCGGTCATGTATTTGATTCTTAGATGGCAGGAACATAGATCTGTCCATCTAATACACATGTACTTGTGTAATTTTAAACATATTGTAAATTGCATCCGATACAACCGCAGAAAGTCCCTTTCAAAGAGATATTAAAATCGTTATATGATGGTCTTTGAAAAGGAGTTATATTATAATACATGTATATTAATATGTATGAATCATACAGATCCTTTGAAAAGGCAACTCAATGTTGAAGAGTGTAAATTTGGTAAGGTTTAAACAGCACAGTAGCCTAATTAACTAATATTTATTTAAAATCACACTTCATTGCCTCTATTTCTTTACTCTATCTCTCTCTGTATCTGAGTTCTCTTCACCTCAGATTATCTTTACTCTATCTCTCTCTGTATCTGAGTTCTCTTCACCTCAGATTATCTTTACTCTATCTCTCTATGTATCTGAGTTCTCTTCACCTCAGGGTTATCTTTACTCTATCTCTCTATGTATCTGAGTTCTCTTCACCTCAGATTATCTTTATCCTATCTCTCTCTGTATCTGAGTTCTTTTTCACCTCAGATTATCTTTACTCTATCTTCTCTGTATCTGAGTTCTCTTCACCTCAGATTATCTTTACCCTATCTCTCTCTGTATCTGAGTTCTCTTCACCTCAGATTATCTTTACTCTATCTCTCTCTGTATCTGAGTTCTCTTCACCTCAGATTATCTTTACTCTATCTCTCTCTGTATCTGAGTTCTCTTCACCTCAGATTATCTTTACTCTATCTCTCTCTGTATCTGAGTTCTCATTTACCTCAGATTATCTTTACCCTATCTCTCTCTGTATCTGAGTTCTCTTCACCTCAGATTATCTTTACTCTATCTCTCTATATATCTGAGTTCTCATTTACCTCAGATTATCTTTACTCTATCTCTCTCTGTATCTGAGTTCTCTTCACCTCAGATTATCTTTACTCTATCTCTCTCTGTATCTGAGTTCTCTTCACCTCAGATTATCTTTACTCTATCTCTCTCTGTATCCGAGTTCTCTTCACCTCAGATTATCTTTACTCTATCTCTCTCTGTATCTGAGTTCTCTTCACCTCAGATTATCTTTACTCTATCTCTCTCTGTATCTGAGTTCTCTTCACCTCAGATTATCTTTACTCTATCTCTCTCTGTATCTGAGTTCTCTTCACCTCAGATTATCTTTATCCTATCTCTCTCTGTATCTGAGTTCTCTTCACCTCAGATTATCTTTACCCTATCTCTCTCTGTATCTGAGTTCTCTTCACCTCAGATTATCTTTACTCTATCTCTCTCTGTATCTGAGTTCTCTTCACCTCAGATTATCTTTACTCTATCTCTCTCTGTATCTGAGTTCTCTTCACCTCAGATTATCTTTACTCTATCTCTCTCTGTATCTGAGTTCTCTTCACCTCAGATTATCTTTACTCTATCTCTCTCTGTATCTGAGTTCTCTTCACCTCAGATTATCTTTACTCTATCTCTCTCTGTATCTGAGTTCTCTTCACCTCAGATTATCTTTACTCTATCTCTCTCTGTATCTGAGTTCTCTTCACCTCAGATTATCTTTACTCTATCTCTCTCTGTATCTGAGTTCTCTTCACCTCAGATTATCTTTACTCTATCTCTCTCTGTATCTGAGTTCTCTTCACCTCAGATTATCTTTACTCTATCTCTCTCTGTATCTGAGTTCTCTTCACCTCAGATTATCTTTACTCTATCTCTCTCTGTATCTGAGTTCTCTTCACCTCAGATTATCTTTACTCTATCTCTCTCTGTATCTGAGTTCTCTTCACCTCAGATTATCTTTACTCTATCTCTCTCTGTATCTGAGTTCTCTTCACCTCAGATTATCTTTACTCTATCTCTCTCTGTATCTGAGTTCTCTTCACCTCAGATTATCTTTACTCTATCTCTCTCTGTATCTGAGTTCTCTTCACCTAAGATTATCTTTCCCTATCTCTGAACTCTTTTTGAATAGTGTTTTCTGGTTGACAACTCTGTCATTCAGCATAAAGTTTTCTTGTTCTAAGGATGTGATAGTTTTGTGGACTGAATGAGATATTGTTTGTACATTGAATCTTCTTCAGTGTCAGGATAATATAATACAGTTTCATAGTGTGTTTCCTTATGTTTATATATTGTTTCAATATATTCTGGACAGTTTCAAGGTATGTTATCTTTTAGTTATCTTTTGGTACTTTTGTTTATACTGGTTACTAGGGTGGCAGCCATGTTGGATTTTGCAAGATTTTTATAGTGTCTTTAGTCATTACTTATTATTACTACATGATATACATTGCACTCCAACTCTTATATACTTCTCATTTTCAGATCCTACACCCCTGGTTAGGTACTTTGCCTCCCATTGGTTGATAAGTTTATAAACCCCTTTACAGGGTAGGTTTTGTATTTATATTAGTATTTAGTTAACATCTATTTTGTTCTCCATTGTTCCCCAATTGTAATTATGCATAATGGTGCCATTATATATTATATATTTCATATTATTAGTTTAAGGCTGTAGGCCTATATAGAATTGTGCATAGTTGGTGTTAAGTTTTTATTGTTTTAATAGGAATCTACATTATTCTGTTTTAATGTAGGCCTATATTTATTTCGCTTCCTGATAGTAATTGATTTATTTGTACTTTCAGGGGTTTTTTTTGTATGTTATATTTATCAATAAACATCTAGTCTAACTGAACTCTCGGTGTGGTTATTTAACTCGTAACCCCCACCCGACAACATTATTATAATAACTAATATTTCGTTTTTTGTACGTTTATCGATATGTCCAAATTTGATCACGATCACATGACCTGCTTTAACAGCCAATCAAATCGAAGTTTATTGAAAAATGGCAGATATATGATTTTATATTTTCGACCTCCTTGCCGATCAGCTTCAAGTTTTCGATAACTGAAAGTAATTAGGTGTTGATCTTAATGGACTTTAGTGTGGATATATTGTTCTATATGTAAAATGCGCAATTGCTCGATTTCAAGGCACAGTAAGTTCACAATTTAACCATAAATCTTATCTACATAGAATTGCGATTGTCATCGCCTTAGACTCCAAGTAGACGTAAGGTTTAGTGTAGCGTAGCTAAACCCCTCTAAGAATGGCTTCTACTTTGAGTCTATAGAAATATAAAGTTTTTAAATTTTCCCACGGCTTTGGAATTGAACATACTGGCCTACAAATCCTAGAAATTTTTAGAGAAAATGAACCACGTTTCAAAACATACTTGTACGCCCACATGAAATGTGGAGGTGTATATCGTCGTCATCCATATGTCCGTCGGTCGGTCCGTCCGTTCCCACACGTGATACATTGTAGCTACTCTAAATGTTGCAAAGATAGAAAAGACTGAAAAGACTTTCTGCATCTGATGACAATTGAATTTGACAAAAGAGTCACTAAATTGACATTCACAGTTTGATGAAAAGGCACTTGATAAAAACCAAAGAAATTCCTAACCCTGCTGATATAGAACTACTTAATAAACATATAATATCTGAATTACAAATAAATCTGTTCAACCAAACTAAAGAAAATTATGTATATGTGGTGAAACTCATTCAATGTTGACTTTTATGCTATAATAAAAGACGTTCAGGTGAAATTGATGCTATAAGGTAATTGTCAACTCTTAGAAATGAAATAATTACCAAATTTCATTTTACAGTGTACAAAGTTTACCTGGTGACAGAAATATGACATTTGAATCATTTGCTTAGAATCTATCAATATCTGGTTTTATAGAGCCAACTTCCATTAGCAAACTACTTCTACTTCAGGATCTAAATCTTACAAAACAATACGCTGGAAAAACATTGGATGAAATCTCCTTTGAAGGTATGTTCTATAATAATGGATAAAGGTTTGTTGGGTTTGTTCAGATTGAAGAGACAAATTAAACTAGTATCAAATGGCAGAGCATGCTAACTCTTTTCGAAACACTAGGTGCTACCATATTGGTTGACCCATTGTTGTTAACATGTAGTCTGAATATGGATGATTCTTATGCATTGTGATTTTTGTTTACGGTCGGTTTTTTACTTATTTTATTTATCTCCAATGCCGGATGTAGTTTTATCATTGGTAGACTTGATTTTCAAACTTGATGTTTCCTATTCTTTATAATATATTACCCTGGGTGAACAAGACTAATTCTACCTACTATTGTTGACATTTAAAAAAAAACATGACCAATATAAGCTTGTCTGCTGCTTTGATCTGCTTGTTTATTGTACTGTAATTAGATGAAAGATTTTCTTGTTTTGATAGGTTGAATCTTTGTCACCTTATTAAAGGGATGGTATGTCACCCATCTGGAACTTAGCAAACAATTGCTGCCACTAAACTGAAGCTTTAATTGCTAACTTTTTTATGGCTGATTTTCTCTTGATTTTGGTAGTAGATTACAGTAATAATATATATAGATTTTATAAAAGAGTCTATATACTGTTAGGGCCTACTGATGCATTGTAAAAGTTTGATTTTTTCCTTTTTATTCAGTTTTATTCTAAAATAAGTGTACTTTTGATCCTATATTTTGTAGAGTTATTGAAGATGTCTAAAATAAGTGTACTTTTGATCCTATATTTTTGTAGAGTTATTGAAGATGTCTAAAATAAGTGTACTTTTGATCCTATATTTTTGTAGAGTTATTGAAGATGTCTAAAATAAGTGTACTTTTGATCCTATATTTTTTGTAGAGTTATGGAAGATGTCTAAAATAAGTGTACTTTTGATCCTATATTTTTGTAGAGTTATTGAAGATGTCTAAAATAAGTGTACTTTTCATCCTATATTTTGTAGAGTTATTGAAGATGTCTAAAATAAGTGTACTTTTGATCCTATATTTTTGTAGAGTTATTGAAGATGTCTAAAATAAGTGTACATTTGATCCTATATTTTTGTAGAGTTATTGAAGATGTCTAAAATAAGTGTACTTTTGATCCTATATTTATGTAGAATTATTGAAGATGTCTAAAATAAGTGTACATTTGATCCTATATTTTTGTAGAGTTATTGAAGATGTCTAAAATAAGTGTACATTTGATCCTATATTTTTGTAGAGTTATTGAAGATGTCTAAAATAAGTGTACTTTTGATCCTATATTTATGTAGAATTATTGAAGATGTCTAAAATAAGTGTACATTTGATCCTATATTTTTGTAGAGTTATTGAAGATGTCTAAAATAAGTGTACTTTTGATCCTATATTTTTGTAGAATTATTGAAGATGTCTAAAATAAGTGTACTTTTGATCCTATATTTTGTAGAGTTATTAAAGATGTCTAAAATAAGTGTACTTTTGATCCTATATTTTTGTAGAATTATTGAAGATGTCTAAAAGAAGAAGAAAAAACGACAACCTGTATTGCTCCTCAATTACTGGTTCTAGTACTGGTACCTCATGTTACTTTTGCTGGGCACCATTGCCTGGAACTAGAAATATGATGTGGCCTGTACAGCTTATAAAACAGGATTATGAGTCAGAAAGTATGGTATTTTGTAAATCTGATGATACAGAGTAAGTGACTTTTAAGATGTTTGACTGAAACAATAATAATTAATCAGTACCATAAGAAGTAGTATTGCTATTTAACATATAGAAGATAAATGCCATTTGTACCATAGTAGACATTTCCCTGGTATTAACATGCAGTGCTCCTAAAACCCAAGTATTGAACAAAAAATACTTTCGACAAATATGTGGACGTATATTGTCGTCACCCCTGTCCGTCAACATTTGTTATAGACAATATAGAAGCTACAAGCTTTTTCTATGAAACTTGGTATGAGCATTGGAATTGATAAGACGGTGGTCAAGTTCGAAATTGACCATTTTTCGATGAACAGTTAATGAGTAATTGCCAACGACTAAGTAAAAGTGCGTCAAAATTCTATTGTGGCTGCAATAAGAAGCTCAAATTTTCAAAGGATTTTAATGGAACTTTGTCAGAATTGATAAGACGGTAGTCAAGTTTGAATTTGACGTTTTTTAACAAATGATTTTTGAGTTATTTCCCTTGACATAGTAAAATTGCGTCAGATATTTTGTGGATGAAAAAGAAGGTACAATTTTTTAATACATTTGACGAAACTTGGTATGAGTATTGAAATAGATAAGATGGTGGTCAAGTTTGAATTTGACGATTTTCCATGAACAGTTTTTGGGTATTTGCCCTTGACTTCAGTGAATGTTTTTGATTTCGGGGAAGGGAGGGATTGAATCTCCCAAATGTACAGGCCTAGGGTGGAACAAATATCTTATTGAGAAATTGGGATCTGGATCTGTTGGATGATTTTCTTCTCTTCTGATCTGAAATTAGAAAAAATAAAATAACTCGCCCGATGGGCGAGTAGTATAGTACCTGTTAAGTGCAGATTATTTTTAGTTTGCTATGAACAAGGTTGTCATTTAAGTTCTGATTTTTTGAATATGCCACTATCATTTTCTGTTTATAGACATGAGGAAATTTCTCTTGAAGACTTTGAACTTGAAAGTGGTGTAATAATTGACCATTTCAGTTCATTAAAAATATGTCAGCATTAAAGGTGTGAAAATTACTACATTGTAACTGTTAATTCAAGATTCCAGGCCTTTGATTATTTATTAAAATTATTATTAGTCATTTCTTTGATTTTACAGGTCTTAGATTGAAAACTGAATGAGATGACATGGGTATTAAACCATCTTGGTTATAGTATAGATGTGCACAAAATTTATTACCGGTAAGCTTTCTTTATATAAATCTATCCTCCTTTTCGGGATGTCTTGTTTGTTTTTCCATAACCCATTCAAAAGATAAAGCTATCAAACTGATTATAGGAGAAGGAGGTATCACAAATTTAATCAGATTGATATTTATACAAGACAAATTCTTTTTCTAAAAGTTAACAGCCAAATTTCAAAGAGATTTTCCAAATTATAAAATTGGAATAGAACTGATATAGATGATATATATTATGTATTATTTACTGATGAAATTTATTGTTACAGAGCTACAAGTGATATTCTAGAAAAAACACAGATAGTAAAATTGTTTTTTATTCAAGACACAAATCAAGTTGGGTGGTTCAAAGATAAGTCTCTAAGTGATGTTCAAATGGAAGGTAATTATTTTACCATTGTGTAAACATGTATATAATAATGGTTAATCATTATATAAAAGTATGTGTAGAAAACATCCATATTGTTATAAAAATCTTTATTATGTAGACAACAAAAAAGCAAAATAACAATGGTGACAAGGGTTAGGGTAACCCTAACCCTACCTAACCCTAACCCTAACCCAAAATAGGCTGAGCTAGTCTGTCTTCCACGTGATCTTACGCATTGATAGTCACATGTTTTTTGATAATAATAATAATAATAATAAACTCTTTATTTTACTTAGTATGTCTTACTTTCGCTCGCTCCCTTTTTTCCAGCTGAAAATCCGTAGACCAATTGTTTCGTATGGTGTGGCCAGATGAAAAAGTTTGATACTGGTTTACCATGTGAGATGTTTTAGAATGTTATAACCATGAATGAAACCAAAACTATTCTATATTTCTTTTTATCATTGTAGATGTGGTTTTTAATGGAGACTCTGAAACAAATTATCAACCAACAGAGATAGTAGATAGTGATATTTTTGATGAGTCAAAAATGGTCAGTGATGATGAAGATACAGGAAAGAGCAATAGAAAAAGGCCAACAATAACAACTAAAACTAAGTGGTCAGATGAAGAGGAGGCAGAGATTCAATTATTATTCGTAAAATTCATACAAGAGAAGAAAAGGCCCACTCCAGTTGAGTGTCTTAAAGCCATGGCAATAAGGATGGGATAATTTGGAAGAGAAAAAATAATGTTTTGAAGAAAAAAATGTTTCAAATCATCGATAAAATAAACAAACAGTAAATCAATAGATTGTTTGGTTTAATTAAAAATTGTTAAAATCAATATGTTTTGGGAATCGTGATTCATGTTTGTTGACATGATGTAATCCATGGGATACTCCTTGCCAGATGGTGTAGACTGCCATAAGACATAGTTTAAACACAATTTCCCATATCGGAAATCATTGGTTATACAGAAAACTTCCAGTAGATATATTTTTAGGACACAGTCTTCCACTGAGCTTCTTTAATATAGCTTGGTTAGTCTCATACTTCTGGGCATAGTAACTATTATAGAGTAAAGAAATGTGAAGGAAGATGGAAAGTAAAATAAATGAAAACCGACAACAAACCAAACTCATAATCCATAATCATCCATATTCAATTTATTTAAGTGTATGTTGCAGGAACGGTCTTCTGAACTGGACTGGAGCCCTTTATTGTTAGATATATAGACACAGTAAAACAAACAAACGATTCCAGGACCTTGAATTCAAAATTAATACAGTCAAAGGGGAGACAATCATAGTATTAAATTGGAGTTGCAGCTCTGTTTGATTGCAGACAAATTTCCCCAGTGAATTACGGACTCAGCCGTCTGAACTGGACTGGTGCCCTTTATCGTTAGATATATTGGCTCAGTAATAAGAACAAACGATTTCAGAACCTATAGAGTTAAAAATTCATTCTTTAAGCTAGGCTGTCTCGTCCTTGGTTACAAACTACATTCAAATTGAGCTTACCATCAGATAGGCCTATATAGACTCAATATTATGAAAAGATCGTTTGGTATAATAGATGCAACTTTGACAAAGTGAATGACTTGATGTAGTTAATTCATCTATCGATATTTTCACTTTATTTTTTGCTGCAACCCACATTGCACTTCAAGGATGAACCCTATTGAAAACAAGGAATATCACAAAATATTTAATATGAATTATTGCCAGTGTTCTTTAAAACGCGTTCGGTTTTTGGCTCGTTTTTCCAAGGCACAATTCCTTATGGATTTTGATGAATTTTGTTGAAATTGATTATCACCCAAAAGTGAATCCTTTTAACAATCAAAAATACTGAAAAATATTTAATCAGTTATTGTCTTGTTATTAGGTATAATTCTTGACAGATTTTAAGGAAACTTAGTAATATTGTACATTTATCACTCCAGAAAAGAAGTATATGTATATTTCATTTTTGGTTCAAAATCAATGCTGCCAGTGGGCGTATATTACCTTGCCTAGCAAGCTATCTTATTATGTTACAAGTTTTGTATATTTTACACTGAAGTAGGGTGTTTAACTTTTATTTGAAATTGATGTTCTTAATATTTTGATAAATTATGTGATGCATATTCATATTTAAGTTGATACGGTGTTAACATTTATAGGTTTGAGTAAAAGTTTGTATTTTCATTGTACAAGGATTAGTATTGTTTTTATAACAGGAAAACTAGCATTCATTATTGAGTAATTGTGTTTAATGGTTAAGAGATGAATAATTAGTATTATGAAATACTTAGATTGTATTAAGAAAAAGTATTTTGACTTTAAGCTTTCACTAGGAATGTCAGGGACGACATTCAGCCTAGGGTGGGGGAATGTGAGACACACCCCTTTAAGCCCTGAAGCAATGAGCTTTAATAAGGGAAATAACTCTTTTGGTAATATTTATAGAAGGGAGATAACTCTAACTAATGATTCTGGTGTAGAAGAGACAGCAGTCAGCTGTAGAGAAGAAAACTAAACAGGCAGTTAGCCTAAACTATTGTAAAACTAATATTCTGTGATGTTAATCAAGGTGAATAAAGCTGAAATGTTATCGAAGTCTTTGAATGATTGTACCAAAACCGAAGGAAATTGAACTTTGACCCATAAGTCAAGAACGGAATGGGCACCAGTGATGGGTGTGTGGCAATTCCTACTTATATCAAAACAGGTTAGTTGTGTGTAGATTTTCCTATTAGGCCTTGGACATGAATCTTTACTCTCTGCAAAATTTTTGACAATTTACAATGTTTGATCATATTAATATTCAAAGGAAAAAGTTGATATAGGACTCCTCAAATTGTTTATGCTCTTAAGGACTTTTTCAAAGAAAAACAATTATTTCTCTTCATTTCATTTTATTATATTCCAAATTTTTTTTTCACATCTTCCCAGGATCGGCCTTTAAAGTTACCTGGGACCTTTACACATTCTTTTTGCTAGGGCAGGTTTTTGTTGAAATTCTTTCTTTGAATTTTTCTTTAAGAATGTTGACTTCTGTGGGACTCCACTTGGTACGATTCACTTCTGAAAAATAACCAGTATGTCTGATACATATAAGCAAAATAATTACTAGTAAACTGTTTTAGAGGCATTTTATGAATGAAATTGTAATATAACTTCTATGGATAACAATCACTTTAATATGAACGTTTCGAACAGATTTCACTGATTGTTTTCAAGCTATGAGTAGCTGCATTTGCCTTTAACAAGCTCAAACTTCATGATTGAAATCCTTTCCATTTATTGAAGATTACAGCAGGACTTTTCGATTTGAATAGAAGTGAGGATTCATTGGGTTTTTATTCCTCTTGGGCTAACTTAAATATGACTTACAACTCCTTTATTGTACATACAAGTTATTTTGGGACTGTCAAATGGTTTCTAGTTTATTTTAACTTTATTTTGAGTTAGTTTGAGGGAGTAGAATGGCTATGTAAGAAAAGTGAAAAGGGACTTTTGCCAAATAATGGATACGAGCTCATCCTAGATCTTATTTAATCAAATCATTTTTTCATATTGCTGATTAAAATTTGAAACCTACTTTTCTTGGTTTTAGAATCATTTTCGTCCTCTGCATCATTCTCATCATATATATCTGAAGGAAAAAATATTGATCCTATTAAAACTGGACAGAAAAGAAACACTTTATGATTTCTTCAACAGAGCAGGTTAAAAATATGTTCAAATTCCAACGAAAATCAAATTTGTAATTTGAATTTCATAAATCAAAAAATTAGAAAAAGTCAGTTGTTTTGACGTCACAATACACTGTAAAACATTAACTTACAGTGTTATTACGGTGGACTATGAAATCACAAACTAAACCTATTTTATCTGATTTCATCTAAAACAGTTAGGAAGAAATTTAAAATGTTTATATTTTTGGAAACCTCGGAACAGCCACTGTAGTTTTAGGTAAGTATTTTCCTTTAAGAAAATTTTCACTGTCTTGAAAACTCTGATCTGATGCTTTACAATTGATTTAATTTCTACTTTCTTACTAACTTTATCAATTAATTACAATTATCTATTGCAACCTTTTATACGATATACAGCCCATTTGATGTATAAATTTAATTAGCATTATCTTAATAACTTATCTTCATTTGATCAATAACTGTGCTAATTCAAATTGTTTATCAACTTTGATCCAAAATACTTATATTGAAATATAACTTATTCAAATCAACATCCTAGTTTCTATCAACACTTTGAATTACCTTAAATAATCCTTATGTTGAATACATATTCTTCACTATCATTCAACATTTGTTCGCCAAAATCAACATTTGTTCGTTAAAATCAACATTTGTTCGCCAAAATCAACATTGTTCGCTAAAAATCACTTTTTGTAAAATCAACTATATTGTATGCTAAATTCAACTTTTCCTAAAAATCAAATTTGTACGTCATATTCAACATTTGTTCGCAACAAATCATATTTACAATATTCATATACAAATCTTGTAAAATCTAACAAATTTGTTCCTAAAATCTTCCAACAAATGTCCTAAAAATCTAACAAATCTTGCCCAACAAATCTTGCCCATTACAAATCTTGTCAAGCAAATCTTGCCCACAAATCTTGCCCATCAAATCTTGCCCAACAAATCTATCCAACAAATCTTGTCCAACAAATCTTGCCCAACAAATCTTGTCCAACAAATCTTGTCCAACAAATCTTGTCCAACAAATCTTGCCCAACAAATCTTGCCCAACAAATCTTGCCCAACAAATCTTGTCCAACAAATCTTTCCCAACAAATCTTGCCCAGCAAATCTTGCCTAACATTTCTCCAAATACATTTCTTGAATATAAACAGCACCACCTGTCTTCATATTTGTGTGCATTGAAATTATGACGACAAGCGGGGCTGACAGTTGTTGAAATAGACTATAGTTTTGATAGTGACGTAATGCCAAACTGAAAGTACAGTAGAACCCGGATGCGATTGTAAATATTGTTTACTTTTCTTCTTACATGCTGTACTGGGATTTTTTGGTTATATTTTCTTGACAAGTTCTTATGGAGGCTAATCCCACAGACCAACAAAACGACGTGATTGCTGCGGGAGAAAATTTTGAGAGTAGTCCATTCATTAGAAAATTATAGGTGCAACAATTATTGTCTTATTACTGAAATCCAGACCACTATGAATATGATGAGCCAGTTGTCCGAACTAACATCCAGCTAACATCCAGCTAACATCCAACTACCATCCAGCTGTCATAACACAAATATGATGATATTATTGACAATTTCACCTTGGGATTAAATGCTTTTAGAGAGGAACTGACCTCACTACATTTGTCAACCGACCAAGAAGAGCCAAAACCTACTATGATATTTACTGGAAATATAGGAAGGCCTAGTTTTGATATACCACGCTATTGTCTGAAGGAACTCATAGAATGCGATTTTAAAATAACTGATATTGCAAAGCTATTGAGTGTGAGTGTCAATACTGTAATGGTATTTTATGGTATTTTCGCTAGGCCATACAGTAACATTGGGGAATTGGATTTGAAAGAATTAATAATAAACTTTAAGGATAAATTGCCAGATGCTGGATACAGGACAATAACTGCATTATTGGCGGACAGTGGACACAAGATGCAAAGACGCAGAGTACAGGAGGCATTGAAAGCTGTAGATCCAGAAGGTGTTTTATTTAGACGTTTGATTTTAAATGTGAGAAAGGTGCAGAGGAGAGCCTACAATGTCAGAGCACCAAGAGCCTTGTGGCACATCGACGGAAACCACAAATTGATACGGTGAGAATTATATTTGTAGGCTACCCAAAATATCTTAAAGTGATTGTTAAGAGTTTTTCCAAATTGTTTATTTGAAGTCAGGGACACTCATGGTACCGGTATTGGAAAAAAAAAATTATGGTTTTAATTGGTGTGACGCCAAGCAAGGTATGCTTACCATTCTAGACACCTGATATCACTTTTCATTATGAAATACTTTCTCACTTGTTGATATACTTACTCATATGAAAAGTTCCTAAGCTGCTACCAATATATTGCTAAGATGATTTTATGGATTATTTTTTTCTTTATTAATATAGAAAACTGAATATGGAGAGAAACACAAAAAACCAACTTCATTCTGCTATTGAAAAGAAAATAAATCTTGCTTATTTAATTATTTTCCTAGGCTGGGGCCTTTTTATTATCATTTATCACGCTTTCAGCATTTTTCAGACTCCTAAGGACTCATCTGTAAATAGAGACATGTAGGCTATTGTGGGTTTTTAAGGGGCATTTTAATTTAACATTGTCAAAGGAATAATTTAAATTTAAATTTTAAGCGCACATATAAATGTGGGATTCATATTTTGGTTTAAATATTACAGGTACAGAAATACTTTCAATTTGTTATGTGAAGCTTACACTGTTAATGTTTACTTTACAGGTGGAAATTTGTCATACATGGAGGAATAGATGGCTATTCAAGGTTGCCAGTTTTTCTGAAAGTAAACACTGCAGAATCTGTACTAGAAGCATTTATTGAGTCTGTAGAACAATGGGGTTTACCTGAAAGAGTATGATCGGATAAAGGAGGGGAAAATCGGATGGTGGCAGAGTACATGCTTGTTAACAAAGGTGTAGGGAGCTTCATAGCTGGTAGAAGTGTTCATAATCAAAGGTAAGTTTCAGTCCCATTGCCAATGCACAAAAACATTATGCAATATACTGTTCAATTGTAGTGCCATGTGTCTTTGTCAAACATTATATTTTGTTGTTGTATTGCCAATATTGGAATGTGTATGGTGAATGTAAACAACCTTGAGTAATATTTGGGTTCATATACCTAACTTGTCATGCATTGTGAAAAGCACTTTTTTTTTTGCACAACATTCTTCATGTGTGAGCTTATTATTTTTGTAAATATTTCAAAAATTGTCCTTTCGTATAGACTTAGAAAATGTAATCACAGACTAGTATGATTCCTGTCTAGAATTGTTAAAAACATTAATTGATATTTCTGTGCAATTTCCATACCTAATCTGGATAGATAAAATTGTCATATTTCAACCTTGGAAATTTGATAATTAACAAAAAACTTGAGAGTTATAGGGGAGTAAACATTTTGTAAATAGATGTTGTGTTCTATAGTTATTTCAGTTCAGAAATAAGCACAGTTTCTTGACAATATCTTTTTCAGGATTGAAAGATAATGGAGGGAAATTTGGACAGGTTGTGCGTCAATTTTTTATCAACTCTTTTATTATATGGAAGATCACAACATTCTGGACATTGATAATGAGATTCACATAACGTGCATTGCATATTATATTTAAAAAGAGGATTCAACAGCACCTTGACAAACTCAGGCATTCACTAACCAGACGCCCACTTCGCACTGAGAGAAATAGAACACCACTGCAACTTTGGATTGAAGGACAAACTTATTGACCCAGTTGCTTCTCGAATCAGGTATGTGCTTTAAGTGATGCCTTGGCAGTATTACATTTAGTTTATCTGTTTTGAAAAAATGACACCTTGTTCAGCTGGAAGAAGGAAACCATGTGCCACTAGGACATCTTGCAATTGAAGCTTTGAATGACATTCAGTCAAACGAATCAGACAATTTTGGAATCGATCACTTTCAACATGCAGTCAATATTCTACTAGCTCAATAGAATCAATAAAAACACCTGGTATCAATCTTATTTATTCACAGTACATTTTTAAAATTGTAAATTAGTATACAAATTATTAAAAGACAGATGTGCCAATTATTTTTAAACAACCAGTTCTAAAAATCATTTTTTTTTCCTGGACACAAATAAACATTTAAATATTTCTGGTACATCAAGTGCAGTAACTACACCAATAATATATAAAATATAATGTTGTTAATCTAACTATTGTATAATCTGGTAAATATAAATTTAAAGATAGCTTGCCAGGACGCCCACTGGCAGCATTTATTTCAAATAAAAACTTTTCAGTAAGGTTACAATAAGTGGAATGATATATTCAACCTTCCACCATATATTTTTTTCTAGGGTCTCTAGTTTCATTAAAAACTGTCAAGAATTGTACCTAATAACAACTCATTAAATATTTTTCGGTATTTTTATGATTTGCAATAGGGTTCACCCTTAATAATATTTTGATATTTTTGATTCTTAATAAGGCTCATCCTTGGTTGATATTAAACAATTTCAGCGAGTTTTGTCAAAAAGGAATGTTTAGAGTGTTCACAAGCCAAAAGTTGAAAGCGTTTTTTAAAACAGGCGCAATAACTGACACTAAATATTTTTCGATTTATCTGATTTTCAATAGATTTTATCCTTGTGAGAAAACAAATACTAAAGCCAAGTTTCATCAAAATCCATTCAAAATTGTTCTTTCTAGAGTGTTTACAAGTTAAATTGAACGCGTTTTCAAAAACAAGGTCAATAACTTTTACTAAAGATTTTTCGATTTTCAATAGGGTTCATCCTTGAGAGACAAAAAAACGAACGCATTTAAAAGAACAAGGGCAATAATTCATATTAGATATATTTTGATATTTTTAATTTTCAATTACCGGTAGGCTCATCCCTTGCAATATCCAACAATTTCAGTGAGTTTTGGTCATGAATTGTACCTTCTAGAGTGTTTATAAGCCAAAAAGTTTAACCCGTTTTCAAACAAGGGCAATAACTGACACTAAATATATTTTGATTTATTTGATTTTCAATAAGGTTCATCCTTGGGTAAAAACAAATACTCAAGCCAAGTTTTATCAAAATCCATTAAGAATTGTTCTCTCTAGAGTGCTTACAAGCTAAAATTGAACGCGTTTTCAAGAACAAGGGCAATAACTTATACTAAATATTTTTCGATTTAACTGAATTTCAATAGGGTTCATCCTTAGGTGATTACAAATACTCATGCCAAGTTATGTCAAAATCGCTAAAGAATTGTGACTTGTAGAGTGTTTACAAGGCAAAAATCCAACACATTTTATAGAACAAGCCTTTTTAAGTATTAAATCAAAGAAAAATTGTCACAAAACATCCAATTTGATACTTGACATTTTGGAATGAGTTTTATGAAGTGGTTTCACACAATGTCAAAATAATCATTGTAAAAAGCGTAATCAAAAGATTCAAACACTTTTCTTTAGAATCCTGAGTTGAGTTGGGAAGAAAAAGTTTGCACAGACAAGTGCTACTCGTAGGTATGGCGTTGTTTTCCTGGAAACTGATGGTTGGGTTGCACATATATCCTAAAACAGGTATTTCCACAGATCCAGTTACGAACTTCAAAATGCTCTGAAGTGTTAAACTTCCTCTTCGATGTGCTGAAAAATATATATCGAAATTAAAAAGAATGCAGATATATTTTCTAGGATTCCATAATTAATTGCTATCCAAGTATGGAACATAATCGAATTGCTGATAATAGACCTGAAATACACATTTAAAGCAAATATTTCTTAAAAACACCTGAGGATTTTTTTTTTTTGTATTATCCCTTTTTTGGATAGATGCATCTGATATTAATATTTAGTAGTTTAATTTATCAAGTTTCATCTGCAATGTATGGTATGAGAATTTACCAGCGGTTTTCTGACAATTTCCCACTGACAATTTGTAAATGAGTTGACCTTTTTAAAAGGGAATGTCTACACGTGAGAACTACATAATCTGAAAGCTTATTGGACTTGTAAAAGAAAAATATATATAGCCAGGCAAGTTAACAGAAGATATGCCCACTGCCACCTGACTAAGTAAGACCATTTGACAGAATAGCCATCATCACCAGTATAAAATATTCAATCATTAGTGATATACTTTACAGAAATTGTTTTGTTCATATTAATAATTTTATCCATATCAGTCACTAACTGTGTCATGTATGTTAACAAGCTAGAAATAAAACAATTTTTATACATCTTCAATTTTTTTTAATGGCGTTTCAAAGAATTATCATCAAAATAAATCGATCTAGAATTGTACCTTCAAGAGTTCAAAAATTAAATGTGTTTCAAAGAAAGATTTTTTTTCTACTTTTCTGATTTTACATGGGTTTATTTTGAATGATATTTAACAATTTTACCAAGTTGTATGAAAACAGTCGTTATAGAAGTTTATGAGATTGGCAATAACCTATATTGAATATAATTTAGTTTCTCTGATTTAAAGAACAGCTCATCTTTTAGTTTTAATAAACAATTTTTATGGGCAATTGTGGATAGATGGACGGACTGGCGCAAATATACACTCCATATATCATGTGAGCTTACAAAAACAGTAACACAATTACCTGTCACTTCTTTCAGGTAGTCCAAAACAATCTATAAACAGTCTGTTCTCCTTATCTTTGATTGCACCCCTCATTTGAAGAATTTGGTTTGAGGAGTTTGACCAATTTTCGATAGGTTAGAGTTTTTTTTTGGTAACTGGTATTAAACCAATCTAGAACTTCTTTTTTTTCTGCTGAAAGCTGTAAATAGACAATGATATAGTTGATAAACATAGGTTACATCAAGTTTTTATCATGAAATATGTTTACATCTATTGAGATCAATAAGATATGCAAGTGACATATGAGGTTTAGATTATTGTAGAGTTTAAAATAAAGGTGGATGTCTGTATGACACCATACACAGCATTGATAAGCTGCATACAGCACAATGTCACTATCTGTTAATGGAACAGTCAGCATTTTCATGGGTTGATTTGTGTCTATATTTATGTAAATAGTTTTCAGAACTACTAGAAATGTATGATACATGTAATCGCAAAATATCTTCAATTATACCAATATCTTTCTATATATTGCAAATGTCTCATTATACCAAGTCAATTTCAAATGCGCATAATTATGGATATAGATTTGAAAATTCAGTGAGCCGTGAACACTATTACTGAAGAGTTTTCTGAAGAAAATCCTGTTTCTGTTTCTTCAAGAACTTGTGGCATAGCAGTCATTTCACAGAAAGTAAATATTGTACCTTTGGAGAAGGTAATAAATATTAACTTCACATTTTTTCAGATGTAGCTTGCCTAATTATATATAACAGCTATTTTTTGTCTTATATCAAAAAATTTTGCCCCCCTTTTTTTAAACCCAGGCCTTAAGTAAATCACCCCTTTGGGCTTATTATGAAAAATTGTTTGGGTCCTTTAAAAATCAGAACTGGTCCCTTTGATTAGTGAATTCCTACAAGAAAAATATATCTATGATTTGTTGATATTACAGTATTTGTTTATTAATACTTGCAGTAATTTTTTAATTAGGAAAAAATCTTCTCAAAAAGCTTATATATTAAAACATAAATTTAAAAGAGAATTTCAAGATAAAAATTGTTGCATTGTCTAAAAATTTGATAAGCTAATTGTCAGAATAACATAGGAATAACTCTATGATATATTTTTTCCCTAAGCAGTATCTGAACAATTGACAACACTAGTTTTAGTGATTTTATTCATATTATAGACTATTGCTATTGGCTAGCATTTCTTTATCGGTATCAGCTGTTTTATATATTTCAGTTGAATTCTAAAATTGAATATCTTTGGAATGTAAAAATGTGATTATATAAATACTAACCCACAAGTAAAACCTGCACTTTCAAATGCATTTGCTTTTTGGTATTTGAGATAAGCTTCTTTTCCTTAATCGTCCTCGGAAACCATGAATCCATCCTTCACAAAACGTTCACTAAATTGGTTCAAGAAACTGCCCAGAAACTCTCTTCTTGGCCCGCCAAGATCCATTGCTTCCTCCCCAATGAAAGTCACATCTAGGGGGAAACTCACATCTCCATCACTGCTGCGACCAACTTCAGAAAATGCATCTGAGAGTAAACTTTCACGAGAAATAAATATTTCAAATGTTTGGCCTTCAACTTCCGATGATTCATCTGTAATGTTCAGTGGTCTTCCCCTCATGTATTTTGATACGTAGGTATCAATGATCAGATGGGGATCACTGACTTCCGACCTGAAAATGATTATTTATGTTTAGAATAAACCAACGTACTAGAATCTTAATGTAAAATCTTAATATGTTTTATGAGGTCACTTATATTAAGCTACATGGATAAAACGGGTTAGTTTTAGTAAAATTCCAATGTTTTTAGTGTCACTGATACAAATAAAATCTTGACAATCCCTTTAAACTTAGACTTATGACATTCAATCAAAAAATACGTCATCTTTGTTCCTTATGGTGCCATGAACTCCACATTCACCTTGGTTGAAAAAAAATGTGACTTTCCACACTTTGACATGTTATCTTTAAAATATGAAATCAGTAAAGAAAACATGTCAAAGTGTGGAAAGTCACATTTTTTTTTCAAGCCAGGTGAATGTGCTCTGGTCTGTTAGTAAAGTGTGGGCATATAAAAACATAAGACAAACATCTTCTTTATGTTACATATCAGATTTTGAGAAATACATGGTGATTCTATTACAAAGAATCTTTATTTGACTTTTGTGGCATGTAGTGCAATTGATTTACACTGGACAATGATTAAAAATTGTGTTCAGCTTCTTTCAGGTTATTTGGTGTCTAAGATTTAAAGATACTTACATTTCTTTAAGTGTTACTTTAATACACCTTTTCTTGTGATGTTCTCCATCATCATCTTCAATACTGAAATAATTTTTGGTAAATTTATTATCTAGCACCATATAAGTATATTATAATTTAATATACAAGTCAAATTCAACATATCTGCTTCAAAGAAGTGACGACCAACTGATGAGCGTTATATTTGGCTGATTGAAATTTCCATCGCAAAAATAGAGGATCTTAAACCAGTGTTTATGTCATATGAAATTTATGACATGAGGATTAAATATTTCCCGCGCCTTGGAGAGAGAAATATTGAATCCAGCATCAAATTTCATAAATTTTATATGATATAAAAACAAGTTTAAGTTTCTATTTATTACATAACTAACAATCAACGCCTATTTTTCTAAAATTACATGTATTTTTTCTAATTTTATGGTTAATCTTTTGGCTAACTTCAAAGTTTCTGTGTAAGTATGGCATGAATACGTTCCATCTAGAGTACACAATAATTGACCTGTGTACTGTGTTATATTTCTAATTTTAACATGCATTCAGTTCTGCTGTGTGATAAATATATATCATAACTACATGTATATAACATTCTTAAAAAAAGATAAGAAATATTTGTTATGCCATTTTTAAACACTATTAATGACAATTACCTTTCTTTTTCAAATTCCTCAGGCTACAACTCTTCACTCTTGATTTCAATTACATCACCACATATTGCAGCATGAGTTTCAATCAAATTAGGATGAAAGTTTTGTTGGCAAACAGGACATGACAACCTATAAAATACAAATGTGCCAAAATGTCATATTGCATCTATTTGCAAATGGTTAATAAAGACAAATGTATCAAAAAATAAAACCTATTCAAACTGTAGTCCAATGAAGCCCCATTCGCAGCAAAGACTGAGTGACGATCCCTGGATCCATCAAATAAACTTTGCTGGATAAAGCATTCAGTTTGATCAATTCAAGTTTGTTTGTTAAGCCTGGCGCACACACGAGCCATCAGCTCAGGCAGAATTCATTCGTGCACTTTTCCTTAAGCCGATAGCTTCCGTGTGCGGGTAAATTTATGTAAGATTTTAGTCATTCATGGCGAAAAGTTGAAAATCAAACGTGTTTGATAATTTTTTCCACGAATGAACAAATGCTTGTGTGTGCGCGTAACTAAAGCTATCTGCTTAGAGGTGAATGACTCTGCGCATGCGTTATCACGTGATAGTTCAAAATGGCCGCCCCCTTTGAATTAAATTTGATAGATAATTCTTCCTCGTCAGAAGATGAGGAAATCTTACTATTAACGCTGCTACTACGCCGTAATCGTCGTCGAAGGAGAGCCAATTGTCGCAAGCAATGGGTTAGAACATGGATCCAGAGAAGACATACAAGAGGAGCATTTTCTAATCTCATACAAGAGCTTAACGCTGAAGATCCAGAAAAATTCCGTCAGTATCATCGCCTAGACAGGCAATCATTTGAAGATGTTTTGGCTATGGTCGGCCCGATAATTACCAAACAGGAAAACAGAATGCGTGCTTCAATAAGTCCTAGTGAAAGGCTTGCTGTCACGCTACGCTATATGGCTACAGGTAATAGGCCTTGGCTACTGTTTTCGACCACATCTGGAATCATTTCACAGCCGAAGAAATACAGAGATCATCAAAAGCTTTGTGATTATTTTCACAGCCAAATTTACCGATAAGCTTACTATTCCTAAAATAAATCTCGAAATCAAATAGTTAAGTCTCATGTTCAAATCTTAGTGTGTGTAGATACTAACATACGTCTTGGGCCTAGGCCTAATAGGCACTATTAACTGCAAATTTGACATTTTGGCGATTTCAATATAAATATCGAATTTTCAAGAAGACGGGAGTTATAATTTCAGCTATCTATTCTTAATAGCGTACCTCATACTCCTACTCCTACTTAACATTTAAATTACTGTATCCAACTCGTAGCGATTTAATAAAACATAGCCTACTTGAGGTGACGAAAGTAGGAACTGTTAAAATATGCTCTCATCCAATATTATTTAGTGTAATATCGATAACAAATATCCATTTGAAGTCTTCGGCAGTGAAAAGATATCCAAAACGGCTTTTCTTAACCCACGTACTCCTGGAACTTAAGCGATAATAGCCTAGCCTACTAATATATGGGGAGGGGGCAATTGTCAGGGTTGGGATTCCAAATGTGTAAGAGACAAGCCTCCCATTGGGGGGGGGGGGCTGAGTTGTTCTCTCCCAGATATATTTTGAAAACTATAATTGATTTACAGTACTAAGTGGCTGAGCTAAAAATATTCCCGTTTCTGAGACTTACCCAAATCAACCCACGAAAATGAAGACTGTTCCCCTTTAAATTTCAGGAGAAACTTTTCGAAGCCTTTCTTTCCAATTTCGGATGGGCGAAAGAACAATCTCTGGTATAGTGGAAGAGACGAGCATAGCTTTATTCAGCACTCAAAGAAGAATTTTTGAAGGTATTTCTTTAAAACTGAATTGTTTTCATAAAAGTACAATGAGATAAATAATGCTGAACAAAATTTGCGAGATGAGAGTAAGCTTCTAGCGAGAACAACTTACACATCATCTGATAATTCGGAATTCGTATGCTGATTGATCGGGGACATCCAGCTTGTCTGTTGAGACAGCATGTTAGTAAATTCAGATTGGGGTTGTTGTGTGCTCTGTGGCATCCAGGAGTTATGATGAGGCCAAGGAGTGTGCGTGGGGAAAGTAGAATTGAAAGATTGATTGTAATGTTTCTGTGGTTCACATTGGCCTAATGTTCCCATTTGAGCTTGAAAAAGAATTTCATTGATTCTATGTTTTGTTATATTTCTCATTCGCGGTTCCAGTTCTGCCAATGTTTGACAGATGTACTGACCAAACGCAGAAATAGCATCATCTGGTTGGTTACGATTCTGCTTCTTATTGTTTCTTTCAGTAATAGACTGTGTCAGGCCTTGGATCAAACGGTATTCGTCATCCGCCTGTCTCTTTCTTAAATTTTGTGATTTCGATTTGTGAGGCTCCTTGGTTGACTTTGAATTGCTGGTAGATGCGGTAGGGGACTCGACCTCATCTTGAGTAAAACTTATGTCCCCATCGATGTCCTGACTATCATCATCAAGGTCACCAGTGAACTCTTCTTGCTATAATAAAATACAGAAATGTTAAATTTTGTATATTATTTTTTTGTCAAACTTTTGTCTCGTTTTAGACTCCCTCGTCAGAAGAAGAATGGCGGAGGGTTTCTGATGAATTTAAACTGAAATGGAACTACCCATGCTGCCTCGGTGCCATTGACAGAAGGCACATCCCCATTCGACAACCTTGCGACAGTGGCTCCGAGTTCTTCAATTATAAACATTTTTTTAGTGTTTTATTCTTAGCTTTGGTTGACGCTAATTATAAATTCATTTATGTTGATGCCGGGGCAGCAGGTCGCGCCGGAGATGCAGGTGTGTACAACGATTCTAATCTTAGAAAAGCCGTTTCCGAAAACAATCTTAACATGCCTCCACCAGTGGATATTGATGGCATGAATGAGGCAAAACTGAGTTACCATATGATAGGTGACGACGCTTTCCCAATGAATCAACATATGATGAAACCATACCCATATCGACACCTCAGCAAGGAGAAGAGAGTATTCAATTACCGACTATCCCGCGCCAGGCGAGTTGTTGAAAATGCTTTTGGCATTTTTGCTAATCGATTCAGGGTGTTTCTGACAACAATAACTTTGAACCCCGAAAAGGTTACATATTTGATTTTGGCCGCTTGTTGTCTTCACAACTATATGGTAGAAAAGAACAAACACACATACACCAGTGTACGAGTTGTCGAAGATGTTAGCAAGAGGGTAACAGATGGATCATGGAGGAATGACCCGTTGCTTACAGGAGTGGCTCCTTGCATGGACAGAAATGCCTCAACAAGTGCAAAGGCCCAACGTGAACATCTTACTACATATTTCCAATCCGCAAATGGATCTGTACCATGGCAAGACAGTATGATCGAACTTTGTGCTAAATAAATGATGTAAACTTACACTGTTTAAACTTGACACGGATGTTCTAACTGCTATATGTGGAGCAAGGAACTGCAACCTTTCGAGCAACAAAGTTGTCCTTTTGGTCCCATTCTTTCTAGCGCTTCCGCTGCTCTGCGGCTTCTTGGCTTTAGTGTAGCTATTTCTCAAACTTTTTAGTTTTGCTCTCACCCAATCTCCTGAAATACAAAAGAAACTTGATATATGTTATGCTTTTTCACAAGCTGCGATGGATTTTCTTCTGTAAGCTTATATATTTAAGACTGCGACCTCTCATTTAGTTTTAAGGCGTTCATTACTGTTTATTACTAAATAATATTAGAATCCACGTTATCAGTGGTGGTATTTTCTAGAGTAATAAGCCTATCATGTTTGTATAGGCCTATACAACTGTGTTTAATTAGTCAGTTTCCTCGGAAACAAATATAAAACGCCCATTGCAAGCAAATAAGTTTCAGTACCCCAATCATCGTCTTTTACAGTAAATTGTAAATCTGCCTGCCACAGAAATTTGAAGCCTAGGCCCTATTATATTATTTTCACACGCATATACTTTTTTCGAATGGTCATCCTCTTATGATCAAGCTTATTAGCCTAGGCCTAATCCTACCCAAAGGCCATAGGCCTATAGCATAGGCCTATCCATCTAAAACTTTATAGCTTATATTATATAAGCTGGATTAAACCGGGAAAATTGTTTGTGGGTAGGTTCCAACATATATATCAAAATTGTTGTATTTGCCTAGCTAGGCCTGTCTGCAATAATTCACAATACTGTTAGGCCTACCTGTTTGCGTTAGCTTTTCGGCTATATCTGTGATTGCAGCGTCTCTTTTCTCCCTATTTTTGAAATCCTTAGATCTCACGTCGTAAAGGCAGGTATAATCAGGCCAAATGTCAATTAGCTTCTCCTCGAGGATAGCGTCGTTGACAAATTCCGTGGGCGCAGCCATTTTGGATTATCACGAGATAACGCATGCGCAGAGTCATTCACCTCTAAACAGATAGCTTTAGTTACGCGCACACACAAGCATTTGTTCATTCGTGGAAAAAATTATCAAACACGTTTGATTTTCAACTTTTCGCCACAAATGACTAAAATCTTACATAAATTTACCCGCACACGGAAGCTATCGGCTTAAGGAAAAGTGCACGAATGAATTCTGCCTGAGCTGATGGCTCGTGTGTGCGCCGGGCTTTAGGAAAATAGTTGATAAAATTCTTTATAAGTGACATCTTGTGGTGCAGAATGTTGTCTATGCCTTCTAGAGTACTAAGATGGCCATAATAAATTACATTACATTTTCATTTTGTTAGCAAAAAAAATTTAAGAAGCAATAAAAAACTAGAATTGCTTACAATTATGAAAGTATTTCGACAGCCTTAAAATATTATGTAGGCTAAATTTGCAATGACCTACATCTAGACAATATATTGAATATCATTTGACCTACTTTTCAAAGTCATAAAATAATTAGGTCACACCTTCCGTAATTGTTAAAGATGGCGAAAATATGAAAATTATCAATTTTTGCTGTATTTAAGTACACTTATCTCTATGACTTTTTTAAGTAAGCCAAATTAAAAAATATCTACTCATAGACAATATATTGAATATTATTTGACCTAATTTTCAAGGTCATAGATTAAGTGGGTCACACCTTCCGTAGCCGTTAAACCTAATTTTGAAAAAATCGAAATTTGAATAATTCGAAAAAAAATACGAAATGTAAAAATCGGTCTCCAAGAAAAGGTAGATAATGATCAAATGTATCTATGTGCTAAATTTCATCGAAATCGGTCTATCAGTAGGGTCTGAATTTCGGATTTAAGAATTGTAACGAAAATTCAAAATGGTGGCTAATTATTTAGGTCAAATCGATTACTATTGACAAGTTATTTATAAAACAGTTTTCACTTTTCACCTAGCTGTTATAGACCGGAAGTTACGTAATTACGTCATTTGAGGCTAAACCAGAAGTCGAATGTTTTTTTAAAAAATTTTTCAAAAATCATAATCATATTGCCTATCAACTGGTAAAGTTTCAAAATTTTACCATTTATATTAAACGAGAAATCACGGTCTGAAATTTTTGCCGATGACCCTTGAATATTGAATTGCAAATCGTGGGTAAAAGATTTAACCGAATTGCATAAAACCTATAATTGTTAGTTGACAAATACATTGAAGTTTCCAAATCTGAAAATCTGGTCGAAATCGAACTGAAAATAAACTTGCTAAAGCAAAAAAAAATCAACTTCCTGTTCTCACTTCCGGTCAGAGATAGAACTTCCGGTTTTGTTTTATTTGATAATAGAAATTATTCTAAGATCAACTGTAGATTTAGAATTTCTGTACCTTTTACCAGTCTGCAAACTCATCCAAGAATCGCAAAAAAAGAAATATAATAATCCGAACGATTACAATACGTTTTCGCCAAAGTCGAAATACGTAATAATGAACAATAACAGTAACATGCAAATTAAAGTTAAATAACTTTAAAATATCAACAAATTTTATGAATTATAGGAGAAATTAGAACAAACAAAGGGTAAAAGATAGCTTGCCAGGCAAGGAAACATACGCCCACTTCAGCAAACAGAATATTCCATGTTTTTTAATTTAATCAATGGCAATAACTCATAAACAGACATATGGCGAGATATTATCAAGATGAATACACATACCAAGTTTCATTCAAATCAGATAAAACCTACTGCTTCTATTGCGTACAAAAGTAAATTTTAACATTTTCTCATTTAATCAAGGCCCATAACTCATAAACCAACATCTGGAATTGTGCTACTTTCGAACATGTCTGAGATATTATCAAGATGAGGACACATACCAAGTTTCATTCAAATCGGATAAAAACTATAGCTTCTATTGCGTACACAAGTAAATTTTAAAGTTTTTCTCATTTAATCAAGGGCCATAACTCATAAACCGACATCTGGAATCATGCAATTTTCGAACTTGTCCGAGATATTACCAAGATGAATACACATACCAAGTTTCATTCAAATCGGATAAAAACTATAGCTTCTATTGCGTACACAAGTAAATTTTAACATTTTCTTCATTTAATCAAGGGCAATAACTCATAAACCGACATTTGGAATTGTGCCATTTTCGAACTTACCAAGTTTCATTCAAATCGGATAAAAACTCTGGCCTATATCGCGTACACAAGTAATTGTTGACGGACGGACCGATGGACGGACATGGGTGATGGAAATATACGTCCACATTTTCATGTGGGCGTATAAAAAGGAACCAAAAAGGAAACTAAGAAAATCTTTTAAAAATATGTCATGGCTGTCTGAAGATTTCAACACTAGATCTTTTAAACTTGTTTTACTATACAACACTACCAACCCACTCTCAGAAGTCAACTATCAGAATATAGGCCTACAAATTACTATACAACACTACCAACCCACTCTCAGAAGTCAACTATCAGAATATAGGCCTACAAATTACTATACAACACTACCAACCCACTCTCAGAAGTCAACTATCAGAATTAAGGCCTACAAATTACTATACAACACTACCAACCCACTCTCAGAAGTCAACTATCAGAAAATAGGCCTACAAATTACTATACAACACTACCAACCCACTCTCAGAATTCAACTATCAGAATATAGGCCTACAAATTACTATACAACACTACCAACCCACTCTCAGAATATAGGCCTACAAATTACTATACAACACTACCAACCCACTCTCAGAATTCAACTATCAGAATATAGGCCTACAAATTACTATACAACACTACCAACCCACTCTCAGAAGTCAACTATCAGAATATAGGCCTACAAATTACTATACAACACTACCAACCCACTCTCAGAATATAGGCCTACAAATTACTATACAACACTACCAACCCACTCTCAGAAGTCAACTATCAGAATATAGGCCTACAAATTACTATACAACACTACCAACCCACTCTCAGAAGTCAACTATCAGAATATAGGCCTACAAATTACTATACAACACTACCAACCCACTCTCAGAAGTCAACTATCAGAATATAGGCCTACAAATTACTATACAACTCTACCAGCCCACTCTCAGAAGTCAACTATCAGAATATAGGCCTACAAATTACTATACAACTCTACCAGCCCACTCTCAGAATATAGGCCTACAAATTACTATACAACACTACCAACCCACTCTCAGAAGTCAACTATCAGAATATAGGCCTACAAATTACTATACAACACTACCAACCCACTCTCAGAATTCAACTATCAGAATATAGGCCTACAAATTACTATACAACACTACCAGCCCACTCTCAGAATATAGGCCTACAAATTACTATACAACACTACCAACCCACTCTCAGAAGTCAACTATCAGAATATAGGCCTACAAATTACTATACAACACTACCAACCCACTCTCAGAAGTCAACTATCAGAATATAGGCCTACAAATTACTATACAACACTACCAACCCACTCTCAGAAGTCAACTATCAGAATATAGGCCTACAAATTACTATACAACACTACTAACCCACTCTCAGAATATAGGCCTACAAATTACTATACAACACTACCAACCCACTCTCAGAATATAGGCCTACAAATTACTATACAACACTACTAACCCACTCTCAGAATATAGGCCTACAAATTACTATACAACACTACCAACCCACTCTCAGAATATAGGCCTACAAATTACTATACAACACTACTAACCCACTCTCAGAATATAGGCCTACAAATTACTATACAACACTACCAACCCACTCTCAGAATATAGGCCTACAAATTACTATACAACACTACTAACCCACTCTCAGAATATAGGCCTACAAATTACTATACAACACTACCAACCCACTCTCAGAATATAGGCCTACAAATTACTATACAACACTACTAACCCACTCTCAGAATATAGGCCTACAAATTACTATACAACACTACTAACCCACTCTCAGAAAATAGGCCTACAAATTACTATACAACACTACCAACCCACTCTCAGAAGTCAACTATCAGAATATAGGCCTACAAATTACTATACAACACTACTAACCCACTCTCAGAATATAGGCCTACAAATTACTATACAACACTACTAACCCACTCTCAGAATATAGGCCTACAAATTACTATACAACACTACCAACCCACTCTCAGAATATAGGCCTACAAATTACTATACAACACTACTAACCCACTCTCAGAATATAGGCCTACAAATTACTATACAACACTACTAACCCACTCTCAGAATATAGGCCTACAAATTACTATACAACACTACTAACCCACTCTCAGAATATAGGCCTACAAATTACTATACAACACTACCAACCCACTCTCAGAATATAGGCCTACAAATTACTATACAACACTACTAACCCACTCTCAGAATATAGGCCTACAAATTACTATACAACACTACCAACCCACTCTCAGAAGTCAACTATCAGAATATAGGCCTACAAATTACTATACAACACTACCAACCCACTCTCAGAAGTCAACTATCAGAATATAGGCCTACAAATTACTATACAACACTACCAACCCACTCTCAGAAGTCAACTATCAGAATATAGGCCTACAAATTGTCTTTTAAGGAACAATAATCCAAAGTTACATGCTTCTATTTAAATATTCTTGACATTGATGTGTTTGTTTTATTAATAAATATATATAATATATAAGTTCATGTCATACAGTGTTGGCATTTTGGGATGACCTCTTACTTTTCAATAGCAGATTCTATATCAGACTTCAGAAATTTTTCCTGTGAACCAATTAATTAATGACACTAATTACTTCAGATTTCAAGACAACAGAGAACTAATTTTGTTCATGTCATAAAAGGAATAATAGGCTTCTAATATGTTCTATCAATAAAGCCATGTAATTTTAATAATACATAATAGCCTGACACAAGTAGGGCTCTATACTTGTCAATTATCAACACTATTAATTTATCATTTTGGTTTTCATGATAGATAAAGAATAAGATAGCTTGCCAGGCAAGGTAACATACGCCCACTGGCAGCATTGAATTTGAAAAATAAATAGAGCAATAACTCAAAAAACATTCACTGAATTAATATTGAAGTTAAGGGCAAAAACTGTTCATGGAAAATTGTCAAATTAGAACTTGATATCATCAATATATAAATGTATACCAAGATCGGATAAAAACTAAAGCTTCTATTGTCGATACAACCCGAATTTGACGCGCTTTTACTAAGTCAAGGGCGATAACTCAAAAACCGCTCATGCGATAATTTCCATTTTCGAACTTGACCTAGATATCCTTAATATATACATGTATACCAAGTTTCATTAAGATCGGAAAAAAACTGTAGCCTCTATTGTGGATACAGCCCAAATTTGACGTGTTTTACCAAGTCAAGGGCGATAACTCAAAAACCGCTCATGCGATTATTTCTATTTTCGAACTTGACCGAGATATCATCAATATATACACGTATACCAAGTTTCATTAAGATCGGATAGAAACTGTAGCCTCTATTGTGGATACAACCCAAATTTGACGTGTTTTACCAAGTCAAGGGCGATAACTCAAAAACGGCTCATGCGATTATTTCCATTTTCGACCTTGACAGAGATATCATCAATATATACATGTATACCAAGTTTCATTAAGATCGGATAGAAACTGTAGCCTCTATTGTGGATACAACCCAAATTTGACGTGTTTTACTAAGTCAAGGGCGATAACTCAAAAACCGCTCATGCGATAATTTCCATTTTCGAACTTGACCGAGATATCCTTTATATATACATGTATACCAAGTTTCATTAAGATCGGATAAAAACTGTAGCCTCTATTGTGGATACAGCCCAAATTTGACGTGTTTTTACTAAGTCAAGGGCGATAACTCAAAAACCGCTCATGCGATAATTTCCATTTTCGAACTTGACTGAGATATCATCAATATATACATGTATACCAAGTTTCATTAATATCGGATAAAAACTGTAGCCTCTATTGTGGATACATACCAAATTTGACGCGTTTTTACTAAGTCAAGTGCAATAACTCAAAAACCATTCATGCCATAATTTCCATTTTCGAACTTGACCGAGATATCATCAATATACACATGTATACCAAGTTTCATTAAGATCGGATAAAAACTGTAGCCTCTATCGTGGATACAACAAATGTGGACGGACGGACGGACAGGGATGACGGCAATATACATCCACATTTCCATGTGGGCGTATAAAAATTCTTTTCCAAAATTATATGCTACATGGTCAGCAGACAAGTCAGATCTAATTATATCATAATTATCGTAAAACTTCTAAAAATTCAAGATATTTACTTCATTCAAACATAAGACAAATTAAGGTACATAAACCAACATTCACAGATGACAAGAGATGACAAGAGATGACAAAGATGAGACAATTTCTTAATTACAATAGTTGATAATTGATCGGTAGCCAGACCTCGATAATATATCTCATTCTCAATTTGGGAATCAATTTCTAGAGTATCTAGCTCTTGAAATGGGAGAAAAAAACCAAACTTACAGAGGCACACATAATAATAATAATAATAATAATAATAAGGAGCATATTGGTTGGTTTCTTTTCTTTATTCTGAAAGTATTGAGTTAAAACTGCAGAATGGAATCTTTAATTATTAGTTATTTCAACTTTCTCCCTTGTAATTTAGAGGGGTGATTTACAGAACAATGATTATTTACTCCCTGCATTTCACAAAATCAGTTCATGCTTCAAAACTTGCATGATGTTGTTTTAAATGAATTTTTTAGAAGATGTTGTGAGATAGAAAATGTTCCATAAGCTACAGGCTCTATACATGTAGAAAAATTCCAAAACTCAATTTTGTAAATTCTCATAGAAATTGTCAACAATATTTTTGTTGTATTCAACCTGAAAATTGGTTTGGTGTTGTATGAAAACATGATTATGAACAACCCATTTTAGCCAGCCCATCCCACGACAATAACATTAAGAGCAGAAATAATATTTACTGGACATTGCATTTATAATGTTTTTGAAATGTATTATTCTCAACTTTTTTTTATTACTTACACTGTCCCTGCATGCAAGGCAAAAAAATCTATGTGTCCATTTTGATGTTGATGTAGATGTACTGGGGGTAGGCATGGTTGAACTTCCACCAGTACCAGTTCTATTATTGTTGCGATTGTAAGGTTGAAACAGTAGCCTTAACTCTGTGGCAACGGGACGAAAAGAGGATGTTGATGGCTGTTGTAAATCAGGCATGTTGCTTCTTCTATTACTAGTATTATCATCAGTTTGCCGTTGATCCACTGGAATAGACATGTTCAATATAATAAAATATGATCTTATAAAAGTTAAAAACTTAGACCAACACTACCATTTCAATTCCGTCCAATAATCAAGAAAATTTCACTCATTCTCATTCCCCAAGTAGTAGGCCTATGGGGAAAGTTTTTTACAAATTGAGATAACTCTCGACAAAAAAAAAGATGACTTGTGTATACTAACTATTGCTGGGCAAGATTTGTTGGGCAAGATTTGTTGGGCAAGATTTGTTGGACAAGATTTGTTGGGCAAGATTTGCTGGGCAAGATTTGTTGGGCAAGATTTGTTGGGCAAGATTTGCTGGGCAAGATTTGTTGGGTAAGATTTGCTAGGCAAGATTTGTTGGGCAAGATTTGTTGGGCAAGATTTGTTGGGCAAGATTTGTTGGGCAAGATTTGCTGGGCAAGATTTGTTGGGCAAGATTTGCTGGGCAAGATTTGCTGGGCAAGATTTGTTGGGCAAGATTTGTTGGGCAAGATTTGTATATGAATATTACTTACTTGTGATTTGTTGCTGAAGAAATGTTAAATAGAACTTGTATTTATATTTATTTAATAGTTTAATAAAGTAGAATTATGCTTATACAATATATAAATTTACAAATAATTGGCAAACAAATGTTGATTTTGAGCGAACAAATGTTGATTTTGGCGAACAAATGTTGATTTTGCGAACAAATGTTGATTTTAGCGAACAAATGTTGATTTTGGCGAACAAATGTTGAAAATGACGTACAAATGAAGGAATAGTAATTAAGCAGTAAGGATTAGGGATTAAGGATTAAGACGTCTTAATATTGGGCTGTTCGGGCTTCCATAAATTTTACTTATATGAAAGTTACTTGTGAAAAGAAATTTTTATAATAATCTGAAAAAAATTTGAATCAAATTTAACTGATCTTTCAAAAATACTTGAGATATTCTGAAACAAATTGTTATTTTTAAAATCATCTTTGCCGTAAACATGGATTCCCTCGTTATTGTTTGTATATATATATATATATCATTATTGAACAGCTAATACTTATATAAATTGAAAGTAGAAGTGTTCTAATGAATGAGTAAAATAAATGAATGTCTAATAAGTCTCTTATTAACTTGTAATCAGCTTAATTACGTACAGAATTTACGCTTATCCACCAGAACTATATATAAAACACTACGAAGACGGTTAGACTCAAATGGATTTTATGGGTCTTTCTACGTCCACAAAAGGTTTATTAACTTATGAATGCATGGATAAACCATTAGAAACACTCATTAATTAATTGGTTAGCTTAATTTAACTAAAAATAACAATGCAACTATAATATTTTTGATGTATTCATGTCCTTAATTCTTGAATAACATTATAACACAACTTTGTGTTTCTATTAAAATTTTGCTCCCTACAAACACAATTCTAAGAGAGATATTTATTACCTAAATCTATAACATTTTCACTTTGTGCTATCTATACCTCATTAGTTTCTCCACTGCATATCTCTGAAATGATAAAATGCATGTAGTGAATTATCACAATAAAATCTTAAAAAGTGAAAGAACAAACAAAGTATGGTAATAAACAAATATGGTGAATTCTTCCAGATTTACTTGAGTTGCTGAGTGTGGAAAATATAAAGTTATAAGTTTAGATAAATCACTGGTTAATCTGTAGACTAATGATAAAATCTTAAAAATAAATATCTGAACAAAAACAGTTACCGATGTGAAGCCAGCCGACAATAAGCTATCCAGCACGAAGAGATATGTAATTTCACCCTGATAGGGCCCCAAAGAGTTGTTTCTGACACCCAATCGTATAATAGGCCTTTATATCAGTAAGACGAACTACCAAATAAGAATATAAATGATAAATGGAGAGTAAATTGTTGATAAATCAACAAGCCTTCTAGATAGCTGTAGGCCGTTTGAATACGCCCACAAGCAGCATAAAAATGAGCAATTTAGATAAATATGAGAACACCCATATATAATGCTCTGAACACATGGTAGATTTGTCTGTGCCACCCTAGAATGGCAATATTTAACTTGTAGGGACAATAAATCATTGAACCAATGTAAAACAAGATCGTTGTAGGCCGTTTAAATACGCCCACAAGCAGCACAAATATGAGCAATTTGAATAAAATAATCTATGGTAACACCCTATATAATGCTCTGAAACGCACAAAGATTTGTCTGTCCATCTGGAATGGCAATATTTAACTTGTTAGGACAATAAATCATTCGAACAGTATAATACAAGATTGCTGTAGGCCGTCTGAATACGCCCACAAGCAGCACAAATATGAGCAATTTGTTTAAAATAATCTTGGTAACACCCTTTATAATGTCTGAAACGCCAACAAGATTTGTCTGTCCAATCTGGAATGCAATATTTAACTTGTTAGTACAATAAATCATTGAAAAAGTATAATACAAGATTGCTGTAGGCCGTCTGAATACGCCCACAAGCAGCACAAATATGAGCAATTTCTAAAATAATTATGGTAACACCCTTATAATGCTCTGAAACACCCAAAAGATTTGTCTGTGCCATCTGGAATGCAATATTTAACTTGTAGGGACTATAAATCATTGAACAAGTATAATACAATATTGCTGTAGGCCGTGTGAAACGCCCACAAGCAGCACAAATATGAGCAATTTGTAAAATAATCAGTAACCGCCTATCAATCAATGCTCAAACCAAAAGTCTGTCCACTTGAATGGCATATTTAATGTAGCGGCTATAAATCATAACAATAAATACAATATTGCGTAGCCATGTAATAGCCCACAAGCAGCACAAACATGGCAATTGTTAAAATAACTACCGCCTTTTCAATCCAAGCTCATACAAATTCATTTAAATGCATTGAAAATGGTAGCTGCTATTGCATCAACAATAAATTTTGACGTGATGTTAATAAGTCAAGGGCAATAACTCAAAAACAGTTCATCGAAAAAATCTTCAAATTTAAAGTTGACCGCCGTCTTATCAAATCTTATCACATTCATGTGGGCGTATAAAAATCTGTTCATTCGATAATTTCGGATAAAATCTGTAGCCTCTATCGTGGATATTTCTCGACACTTGATAAAGAATAATATTTCGAAAACCGGTTCGTGTCATTTATGTAAGTTTTTTGTTTTGCTTTTCTACATTATTGTTAGTGTTATTTAATTAATATATATTTTTGCATTTCTCACTTATATTTTCATCTTTCTTTATTTCCAACACCCAATTCGTCTTCTTTTGCATACCTGATTCCTACATTTTACGCTAACATATTAAAATTTCACAATTATTTAAATACAACTGAACATTCCCCTTCTAACCTAGACTTATTTTCATTATGCTCCACAACTTTGACAACCACTGGCAAGAAGCCAGACATCGCAACACTTATCGCCATCCAAACCAACATCACGAACCCTATAACGGCCCAGTATTCCATCGACCTCTACCATCTACCAATCGCCGACCACCAACCAATCGAGCCATTTATATCCCACCACACCAACGACCTACCCACAACACTGCCTATTCATCCAGAGATAACCATCGACCTACCCACAACACAGCCTACCCATCCAAAAATAACCACCGGCCTCACCAATATCAGAAACGCACACCAACCCACAGACGCCAACCAGTTCCCACTCATAAGGAGGAAGAACCCTTTGTTAAGATATTCTTCCAGGTTTTGCAGTGTCTTCACCATTTGGCAATCCTTACCCTCCAACAGCAAGGTCAACCTGCGTTCACCTTCAAGCGCAAAGTCTCTGAATTGGATTGTTTTATTCGTCCAGCTATGAAAACGTCAGCTGTTGACGCCAATATTAGATCCCTCAACCGGACATGGCTCTCTAAGGTAACGCAGACCCTGATCGACCATTACCAAGCAACCCTACAACATCTGAATCTTCACCACGTGACCCAGGTTCGGTCGACCTTTCTTCCTTCTGTAAGTTTTTGGATCAACAAACCACTCCGAATTCTCCAACCAGGTCAAGTCGTGTGCCCAGACCATCTCCACCACGAACCAGATCTCAGTCCGTACCCAATGCCACATTTGTAACAACTACCAATCCAGTACCTATCACCCCGTCGACAACCATTATATCCGCTACCAAACTCTTTTATCACCAAACCAAGGAAAAGTCATCATGGAATCTACCAGCTCTACAGAAATCTAATTTAATTATTGGGTCCTCAAACCTCAACCGAATTACCAAAACAGCCCCAGACACCGAAATACACTCGTACCCTGGTGCCCAAATCCACCACATCCAGTCCATCCTTGAATCTTACGACCATGATCATAAACCGGCTACGATCATTCTGTATGTAGGCCTCAACAATCGTGACCAGTTAGCCAAAACCTCATTTAACCAAGCCCAGAAATTAATTTCCACAGCCAACCAAACCTTTCCTAGCTCCAAGATCATCTTCTCATGTATACCTATCTCTAATAAAATCTCTAAGAAAGCCCAGCAGAATCTTAAGACATTCAACGATATGATGATGAACTCCGACACTGAGAACGCAACAATCCTGTCACCCTACAAAGAAGAATTCGAACCAGTTGATAATCTTCATTGGTCTCCGGAAACAGCCAACAATATATACTTGTTTTGGATACACCAGCTTCAAGCACCGGGTAAGTCTTTAAACTAATTACTGGGGATAAAAATATTGAGAGGCCGCCGCTAGGCCAAACCGTCGTTAACTTAAGCCGAAAAATTCTCACACCCCTCCAGCATTCAATCTTAGACCGTGGACTTAAATTTATTCCGACTCCTAAATTACCTAACCTTGATTATCTTCAACCGTCTATTCAACGATTTCAACGGAATCTCAGTTGCACATACTTTTTTCGAAACCACCCTCCACGCGGTGCTAGAACAATGTTTATTCCTAAATCCACGTGGAAACCACCTAAAACCGCTATCCATCCAGAAATATTAAACGTATTTACAAGTATGAATAACCAAATATCAAATCTTTCCATAACACACGAGAAGCCTAATCTAACGCGAGTAGAACGTGAAGCATTAAATGTACTTAAAAAAGACGATAGCATTGTAATTAAAAGAGTGACAAAGGTTCATGTTGCGTTATATTAAATAGGGAAGATTATATTGCAGAAGCAGAGCATCAATTGAATAATCCTAAACACTATGCAATTTTACCGGAGCCGATTTTTAAAGAAACTGCTAATATGATAAACAATATTCTTGCCGACTTAGTTAAAACAAGTCATTTAAAACAGAAACAATATGACTATCTTTCTGCCAAACCTGATTGCCGCGAGAGACACTTATACACTTTGCTGAAAATTCATAAGAATCCTACCAAGGATTGGTTCATGCCTAATAGAATCCCTAAAGGCCGCCCGATTATCTCTGACTATGGTAGTGAGTCTTATGCAGTGTCAGAATACATCGATCATTTCTTACTACCACTAGCATGTCAACATCGAGCCTACCTTAAGGACACAACTGACTTTGTCAATAAAATAAAAAACCTCAAAGTCCCTTCAAATGCTATTCTAATTTCAATAGACGTAACTTCTATGTACACCAATATCGACAACACTACTGGCCTAATGGCAGTTCGCAAAGCTTTTGATAGAAACCCAGATCCAGACAGACCCGACGATGCAATTCTACAGCTTTTAGAGATTTGTCTTAGTCGCAATGATTTCACATTTAATGGTAAAACATATCTACAAACCTCAGGTACAGCTATGGGCAAACGATTCGCCCCTTCATACGCAAACCTTTTCATGGCAGAGTGGGAACGTGAGGTATTACCCCTTTGTCCATTTGACCCACTTTTCTATGGACGCTTCTTAGATGACATTTTCATGGTTTGGACTTACTCCATAGAACAATTTTGGCAATTTTTTGAAATCCTCAACAACCACCACCCGTCCATCAAACTAACAGCCAGTGTCAGTCACAAAAGCATAGATTTTCTCGATACTACTGTTTTTAAAGGTGATTCCATAGCGGAGACTAATAAATTAGATATAAAAGTATATTTCAAAGAAACCGACACTCATCAACTTTTGCATAAGAGCTCATTTCATCCAAAACATACATTTTCTGGAATTATTAAGTCACAAGTTTTACGATTTCACCGAATTTGCACAAGGCCTTCTGATTTCAACCAAACCTGTACGATTGTTTTCTCAAAACTGAAAGAGCGTGGATACTCTAAACGATTTTTACGAAACATAAAAAATTCCACATTAGCACAGTTAGCAGCTAAAAATAGACTTTATGCCGAAGGGCCTCCAGGTTTAAGGAGTGCCCTATGTATGTCAACCAGATGCAAAACATGTCCCATTATATCAGAAACGCATTATTTTCAAAGTAACTCTACGAATAAAAGATACCCGATCCAAGAGCACCTAACATGTGAAAACTCGAATGTAATATACTTAATTTCATGTAAAAAATGTCCCAAACAATATATCGGGGAAACAAAGAACAAATTACGCACTCGTTTTAATGCTCACAGATCAGATATTAAATTAAAAAAAGACAAGCCTGTTTCTAACCATTTCAATCTTGACGACCATTCACTTGACGATCTCACCCTAACCCCAATTGAGCGCATAGAAATCGACTTGCCCGAAGATGAAACTACCAAATTCCGTCAATCTAGAGAAGCCCATTGGATTGAGACATTGAATACAGCAAGACCCATGGGACTTAATATTCACCACAGTGTAGGCATAGCACCCTTGGTAGTTCCGTTTAATACAACCAGTAATAAAGCAAGTAAGATAGTTCAAACCCATTATAAGAGTCTTCAAGAGAAATTTCCTCATGTCTATAAACAGAAAATGATAGTGGCATATTCAAAAAATCAGAACTTAAATGACAACCTTGTTCATAGCAAACTAAAAATAATCTGTACTTAACAGGTACTATACTACTCGCCCATCGGGCGAGTTATTTTATTTTTTCTAATTTCAGATCAGAAGAGAAGAAAATCATCCAACAGATCCAGATCCCAATTTCTCAATAAGATATTTGTTCCACCCTAGGCCTGTACATTTGGAGATTCAATCCCTCCCTTCCCCGAAATCAAAAACTGTTCATGCGATTCCATTTTCGAACTTGACCGAGATATCATCATTATATACATGTATACCAAGTTTCATTAAGATCGGATAAAAACTGTAGCCTCTATCGTGGATACAACAAATGTGGACGGACCGACGGACAGACCGACGGACGGACGGACGGACAGACGGACAGGGGCGACTTCAATATACGTCCACATTTGGATAAAAATCCATACAAACCAATTCTAAAGGTTCTGAAGATTTGATATTGACCAGTGGTGCTCTTTCTGTGAAACATTCCATCCCCCATTCTGTTCTAATTGTGTTATCCTTTACCCTGGACTTGTGAAACATTCATTCCCCCCTTCTGTTCTGATTGTGTTAATCTTTACCCTGGACTTGTGAAACATTCCATTCCCCATTCTGTTCTAATTGTGTTAACCTTTACCCTGGACTTGTGAAACATTCCATCCCCCATTCTGTTCTGATTGTGTTATCCTTTACCCTGGACTTGTGAAACATTCCATCCCCCATTCTGTTCTGATTGTGTTAACCTTTACCCTGGACTTGTGAAACATTCCATCCCCCATTCTGTTCTGATTGTGTTAACCTTTACCCTGGACTTGTGAAACATTCCATCCCCCATTCTGTTCTGATTGTGTTAACCTTTACCCTGGACTTGTGAAACATTCCATTCCCCATTCTGTTCTGATTGTGTTAACCTTTACCCTGGACTTGTGAAACATTCCATCCCCCATTCTGTTCTGATTGTGTTAACCTTTACCCTGGACTTGTGAAACATTCCATCCCCCATTCTGTTCTGATTGTGTTAACCTTTACCCTGGACTTGTGAAACATTCCATCCCCATTCTGTTCTGATTGTGTTAATCTTTACCCTGGACTTGTGAAACATTCCATCCCCCATTCTGTTCTGATTGTGTTAATCTTTACCCTGGACTTGTGAAACATTCCATCCCCCATTCTGTTCTGATTGTGTTAACCTTTCCTCTGGACTTGTGAAACATTCCATCCCCCATTCTGTTCTAATTGTGTTAACCTTTACCCTGGACTTGTGAAACATTCCATCCCCCATTCTGTTCTAATTGTGTTAACCTTTACCCTGGACTTGTGAAACATTCCATCCCCCATTCTGTTCTGATTGTGTTAACCTTTACCCTGGACTTGTGAAACATTCCATCCCCCATTCTGTTCTGATTGTGTTAACCTTTTCTCTAGACTTGTGAAACATTCCATCCCTCCATTCTGTTCTAATTGTGTTAACCTTTACCCTAGACTTGTGAAACATTCCATCCCCCATTCTGTTCTAATTGTGTTAACCTTTACCCTGGACTTGTGAAACATTCCATCCCCCATTCTGTTCTGATTGTGTTAACCTTTACCCTGGACTTGTGAAACATTCCATCCCCCATTCTGTTCTGATTGTGTTAACCTTTTCCCTGGACTTGTGAAACATTCCATCCCCCATTCTGTTCTGATTGTGTTAATCTTTAACCTGGACTTGTGAAACATTCCATCCCTCATTCTGTTCTAATTGTGTTAATCTTTACCCTGGACTTGTGAAACATTCCATCCCCCATTCTGTTCTAATTGTGTTAACCTTTACCCTGGACTTGTGAAACATTCCATCCCCCATTCTGTTCTGATTGTGTTAACCTTTACCCTGGACTTGTGAAACATTCCATCCCCCATTCTGTTCTGATTGTGTTAACCTCCTGTTTATAAAAATGAGTGTCCTGTATACAATATACATTAGCTTTCTGTTCTCTTAAATATCTAAATATATCTTGTCTCTTTCTCTTGCCTTGTAATACCCTACAATTAAGGGAGATAACTTATAAATTATCTGACATTG
>JAUJPP010000004.1:177877-205365 GCA_030562195.1 Nipponacmea schrenckii | reverse complement strand
AAATGTATATCTGGATTGGATAGGGTGTATTCTATAGAAATGTATATCTGGGTTGGATAGTGTGTATTCTATAGAAATGTATATCTGGGTTGGATAGGGTGTATTCTATAGAAATGTATATCTGGGTTGGATAGGGTGTATTCTATAGAAAAAATACTGAAAACAGTTTCCAGTTGAAAGAAACAGGTTTTGCGTTGTATAAAACTATTTTAATGATATATTTCTCTTTTTCATTGCCTAAATTCCATAGAAATGAGTATTAGAACCAGCAAATATAGACAAGTCAAACGCTTTAAAACCAGCGAGTCTTATAGTGTCAATGACGATTTGGCGAGGTAAGGTGCCGGCACAGTTCATAGTTCAATCTAGACCGAATCATCTAGTCTCCCATTGCCTTCAGCAGAGAGACAGAAGACCAAAGTATGAAAATATCGTGAAATTTGGTTGCGTTGAAATATTCGCCTTCCTGAGTTTTTTTTATCGAAAAGTTACAATTTTCCTGTATGTTAATAGGTCAGCTACATACCAACCCCCTATTTGATAGAATAAACCACTGATTGTTGACTCTAATCTAAGTTGAAATATCCAAGCGTAGGGCTATTTTTAAGATGGTTGCCGTTTTAAGTAAGTCATTGAAAATTTCAGCCAATCAAAAAACTTGTCTCAGCAAATTTGATAAAGATGGCGACTTTGATTGTGTAAAAAAAGCCGTCTGATGAACATTATCGAATTTGCACACAAGTACATAATGTCATTTTGTTGAAAGGTACATATTATCCCACAATTATCTTTTACTTTACAAAATTTACTGTTTTCAAAGGTCTAAAGGAAGTATTACAAAATTTCGTGTTCTCAACAGTCTTGGTCGTCTGTCTCTAAAATACGTAGTATTATTTAGAGTCAACATGTCGGTCTAAGCTCAACCCACTTTTTAGTTTTGGATTTTCTACGGTTATCCACAAGCAATGGATTCTATCTCGTGCTGTCTGGTAACAATGCCGTTTGAAAAAAGTTTTAGTGTCTACTTGTCATATAAAGAATATTATATAAGACTTGTTCTGATTCACAGGGTTCATCTTTATGGCAGGGAATTTTGTTCAAAACTATAATGATCTGCTGAAATAGCTAATACCTATGATGATAAAACATAATACTTCTATTCTAATACCAATGTCATAAAACTTTTGACCAATAATAACTAAAACTTCAAACTTCTAATGGCAGATTCGTTCAAAACATTGACAGTACCTGGAGATTTGTTTCTTTTCAGATTTTTTATTCCTTTCTAGATCTCCAGATCTATAAAATTAACGTCGAGTTCCGGATATAGACCCTCCAGGTCAGCCTGGATATTTCCAGTGTTTTGTTCTTTGTCCGTGGCTCAATCTTTAAAATAGTCGTAAAATTTGTCTAGTGTAAGATTTGATTGAACGACAAACTTCTTTTTGGAAAATAGTTTATAAAATTGTTTAGGATCATCTCATTTAAATGTATTCAAAACATTTCCTTTTTCTTTTAGAAAATTACGTTTCAATCTCTGCTAATGTTTTTTGTAAACCGTTTTAGATTCGATCAGTTTTTCATGGTTTTTCCGGGATCTGTTGTAATTAAAAGCGGAAAGTTGCTTTTGATATACATTACGCAGACTTATGCATTCATCATTAAACCAAAGTTTGTTGGCCTGTGGTGTATTTTTCTTTGACGGTTTACTGTGACATGCGCAGAGACATTTTGGCAGCCCTACTTGACTTTGACATGTATCGCTAAAAACATTTCTCAAAATCTGACCTAAACAATCTGCACATTCGTCTATTTGGTTTTGGCTAGCTATCGTGGAGTTTGCTAGGAGTAACTCATCAAGACTTTGAAGACCTAAACACACTTTAATTGATATGTTATCCTTATTAACATTTTGCTACTTATATATACATTTTCCTGCCTTCTTATTAGAATTCATACAGTTGGGTCACCGTTAGTTGTACCGTTAGCTTTTCTTAGGCCAGTGGCTTTACAAATGTTGAGCAAGGATCTACCGTGAGAGTTGACTATATTATCTTCAGAGCTACGTTCTGAGATAGACATGTCATTGTTATACTGTATAACTGAGCCCATGGTTTGTCTGATATCTTTGTGTAGGACATCTGATTCTATGTAATCAGGTTGCTTACCACATCTACTATTAAGGTCACCTATTACCAAACAAACACCATCATTTAAATATAGTGACACCTTTTCTTCTAAAATTTGAACTTATAACTTCTATGTCTACAATAGATCTAACCTGACAATCGCATACGTTGCCAGGCGAATAGCCGCCATGACAAGTGAAATCTCTAGGTCTAATCGTGGATTAGAAAATTTAATTCAGTCCGAAACTTGCTGACTCTATTTGGGGTCTCTTGATATCTATTTGGACAGATATGGCTGGGAAAAGTCGGACAAATTAAGCCACAAAAATTGGGGATTTTCCAGGTTTTAAACGTATTGACATACATCGAATCCACTAAACCTCGATACATTTGGAAAGATGAATGTTTTTGCATACAACATTGAAAGTTTTTTTATCAAGAATTTCAATCACTCAGTCACCATTTCAAATTGTTACTGGGGTCATGAAATGACAGGACAATATAATGGTTCGTTTGTTTCTATCACGTGACCCTGTGTTGCAGAATTTTTGAACGCGCACACAAAAATATTCATGTGAGCGTATAAAAATGTTTGGTTTAAACAGAAATACTATACCATTTTTAAATAGAGCTTCCCGAAAAAAAAGAAAATTTCCAAATTATCGATGACCGTTAGATTCTCTCTTCAACAATATATGATAATAATATAATCATATTTATAAAAATTTAGGTTTTATTTTTACAGACAATCAGAAGGACTTGTGGTGAAATAACTTCAAACTACAATGTAACTTAAACACTAGTTTTTAATTGGCTACTAAGAATATACCAACCAATCATTGACGTCCTTACAGATTCGAGGAGTTCTATGGCTGTCACAGTGACCAAGATATTTATTGTATTAAGCAGTTTTCACATGACACTAAATTTTAACGCCTTACTTGAAATAGATCCTAGAAGATTTATCTGAAGATAACAATGTTTCCTATTAAACTTCCTCTAGGATGTCTACTCTTGACGAGTATAACCTTATCTTGTACACACAGAAAACTTCAATAAGTTTAGGCCGGATAGAAACATCCTTGATTTCATGATAAATATCAACATATTTAGTAATAATGTACACAGGATTGACAATATCTCTTATTATAAAATTTAAAATTTCCACTATTTAGCATTTAGATTTTCAAGGTCCTGTTACAAATTTCTTCAACCATAAAGTTAATATGTCCAAAACAAAATGATTTGAAATACAATTGTTAGAAATGAACGTAAAGTGGTTCTACAGTGGGAAACGAATTGAACATACAAGTTGGTTTCCCTCATTAATTATAGCCAAAGTAAGCTTACTAATTGATTAATTGGGTTTCTAATGAATAATCCATGTATTCTCAAGTTCAAAAGACCTATGTGGACGTAGAAATGCTTGTGAAATCCATTTGACTCTGATCTGCTTTGAAATGCTAAATTTAGACTCCATGTTTGTTCACGTAACCAAATGACGTCATATGAATGAAGGTGTATAAGAATCGATTTTGTATTTTATTACTTGTGAGTTAAAACTTGTTTAAATTAATTCATAATGTTTTTACAACATGATATTTAAACGTTTTATTGCCTTTTGCTAGCGATAATAAATGGAATACCAAAATGCCATTGTTGTTGTGGAAAATATTAAAGAATGTGGGCAAGTACGCATGCGTGCATATCTAACAACCACAGCGTCCGGTTATGTGCCGAATTAAAAGACTGGATGATCTAACAAAAGATCAAAGACATTTGAGACTTGACGTACATACGTATGGTAGAACCCTACCGAGGGAAATCCCGTCATCATTAGCCTAATTACGAGTTAATTAAGGACTTGTGGGACCATCTGGTATATTTCCCAGCCATTAGAACACCTCTACTTTCTATTGATATAAGTATTACCGGTCCAATTATGGTATATATATATATATATATATGAAAATAAGGGAACCCAACTTTAAGGACTGAGCTTTTCATTAAGAATGTTGTAACTGAATGCTTGGGTTATAAATGTTGGTTTATTAATGTTGTGTTTTATCTTGATTGTAGTTAGTATAGGATTAAATTACATTACAACACATGTTAGTTTTGTCATCCATGTTTTATTTCTTTAACTACTTGAGTCTACAAATCACGTGAATTAGTTCCACGTGTTTATTTTAATACATATAGTTGTACTTGTTTGGAACATCTATACACTATATAATATAGTATAGTTATAATATAATATAGTTAATATGTTCTATTGACTTTCATACCAGGTTAGAATACCTTCAAATAGTATAGTTAGTTCTGTAGACTAGCCTCGGTAGACAATCGTCTAGTCTAAATAAGAGTAGTAAACTAGGCTTAGTGAATTCTGTAGACTAGCCTGGGTAGACAATCGACTAGTCTAAATAAGAGTAGTAAACTAGGCTTAGTGAGGTCTGTAGACTAGCCTGGGTAGACAATCGACTAGTCTAAATAAGAGTAGTAAACTAGGCTTAGTGAGTTCTGTAGACTAGCCTGGGTAGACAATCGACTAGTCTAAATAAGAGTAGTAAACTAGGCTTAGTGAATTCTGTAGACTAGCCTGGGTAGACAATCGTCTAGTCTAAATAAGAGTAGTAAACTAGGCTTAGTGAATTCTGTAGACTAGCCTGGGTAGACAATCGTCTAGTCTAAATAAGAGTAGTAAACTAGGCTTAGTGAGTTCTGTAGACTAGTCTGGGTAGACAACCGACTAGTCTAAATAAGAGCAATTAACTAGGCTTAGTGAGTTCTGTAGACTAGCCTGGGTAGACAATCGACCAGTCTAAATAAGAGCAATTAACTAGGCTTAGTGAGTTCTGTAGACTAGCCTGGGTAGACAATCCACCAGTCTAAATAAGAGTAGTAAACTAGGCTTAGTGAATTCTGTAGACTAGCCTGGGTTGACAATCGACTAGTCTAAATAAGAGTAGTAAACTAGGCTTAGTGAATTCTGTAGACTAGTCTGGGTAGACAATCGACTAGTCTAAATAAGAGCAGTAAACTAGGCTTAGTGAGTTCTGTAGACTAGTCTGGGTAGACAACCGACTAGTCTAAATAAGAGTAGTAAACTAGGCTTAGTGAGTTCTGTAGACTAGCCTGGGTAGACAATCGACTAGTCTAAATAAGAGTAGTAAACTAGGCTTAGTGAATTCTGTAGACTAGTCTGGGTAGACAATCGACTAGTCTAAATAAGAGTAGTAAACTAGGCTTAGTGAATTCTGTAGACTAGCCTGGGTAGACAATCGACTAGTCTAAATAAGAGTAGTAAACTAGGCTTAGTGAATTCTGTAGACTAGTCTGGGTAGACAATCGTCTAGTCTAAATAAGAGTAGTAAACTAGGCTTAGTGAATTCTGTAGACTAGCCTGGGTAGACAATCGACCAGTCTAAATAAGAGCAATAAACGAGGCTTAGTGAATTCTGTAGACTAGCCTGGGTAGACAATAGACCAGTCTAAATAAGAGCAATTAACGAGGCTTAGTGAATTCTGTAGACCAGCCTGGGTAGACAATCGACCAGTCTAAATAAGAGCAATTAACGAGGCTTAGTGAATTCTGTAGACTAGCCTGGGTAGACAATCGACTAGTCTAAATAAGAGTAGTAAACTAGGCTTAGTGAATTCTGTAGACTAGCCTGGGTAGACAATCGTCTAGTCTAAATAAGAGTAGTAAACTAGGCTTAGTGAATTCTGTAGACTAGCCTGGGTAGACAATCGACTAGTATAAATAAGAGTAGTAAACTAGGCTTAGTGAATTCTGTAGACTAGTCTGGGTAGACAATCGACTAGTCTAAATAAGAGTAGTAAACTAGGCTTAGTGAATTCTGTTGACTAGCCTGGGTAGACAATCGACCAGTCTAAATAAGAGCAATAAACGAGGCTTAGTGAGTTCTGTAGACTAGCCTGGGTAGACAATCGACTAGTCTAAATAAGAGTAGTAAACTAGGCTTAGTGAATTCTGTAGACTAGCCTGGGTAGACAATCGACTAGTCTAAATAAGAGTAGTAAACTAGGCTTAGTGAATTCTGTAGACTAGCCTGGGTAGACAATCGACTAGTCTAAATAAGAGTAGTAAACTAGGCTTAGTGAGTTCTGTTGACTAGCCTGGGTAGACAACCGACTAGTCTAAATAAGAGTAGTAAACTAGGCTTAGTGAATTCTGTAGACTAGCCTGGGTAGACAATCGTCTAGTCTAAATAAGAGTAGTAAACTAGGCTTAGTGAATTCTGTAGACTAGCCTGGGTAGACAATCGACTAGTATAAATAAGAGTAGTAAACTAGGCTTAGTGAATTCTGTAGACTAGCCTGGGTAGACAATCGACTAGTCTAAATAAGAGTAGTAAACTAGGCTTAGTGAATTCTGTAGACTAGCCTGGGTAGACAATCGACTAGTCTAAATAAGAGTAGTAAACTAGGCTTAGTGAATTCTGTAGACTAGCCTGGGTAGACAATCGTCTAGTCTAAATAAGAGTAGTAAACTAGGCTTAGTGAATTCTGTAGACTAGCCTGGGTAGACAATCGACTAGTCTAAATAAGAGTAGTAAACTAGGCTTAGTGAATTCTGTAGACTAGCCTGGGTTGACAATCGACTAGTCTAAATAAGAGTAGTAAACTAGGCTTAGTGAATTCTGTAGACTAGTCTGGGTAGACAATCGACTAGTCTAAATAAGAGTAGTAAACTAGGCTTAGTGAATTCTGTAGACTAGCCTGGGTAGACAATCGACTAGTCTAAATAAGAGTAGTAAACTAGGCTTAGTGAATTCTGTAGACTAGCCTGGCTAGACAATCGACTAGTCTAAATAAGAGTAGTAAACTAGGCTTAGTGAGTTCTGTAGACTAGTCTGGGTAGACAATCGACTAGTCTAAATAAGAGCAATTATCTAGGCTTAGTGAGTTCTGTAGACTAGTCTGGGTAGACAATCGACTAGTCTAAATAAGAGTAGTAAACTAGGCTTAGTGAATTCTGTAGACTAGCCTGGGTAGACAATCGACTAGTCTAAATAAGAGTAGTAAACTAGGCTTAGTGAATTCTGTAGACTAGCCTGGGTAGACAATCGACTAGTCTAAATAAGAGTAGTAAACTAGGCTTAGTGAATTCTGTAGACTAGCCTGGGTAGACAATCGACTAGTCTAAATAAGAGTAGTAAACTAGGCTTAGTGAATTCTGTTGACTAGTCTGGGTAGACAATCGACTAGTCTAAATAAGAGTAGTAAACTAGGCTTGGTAGACAATCGACTAGTCTAAATAAGAGTAGTAAACTAGGCTTAGTAAATTCTGTAGACTAGCCTGGGTAGACAATCGACTAGTCTAAATAAGAGTAGTAAACTAGGCTTAGTGAATTCTGTAGACTAGCCTGGGTAGACAATCGACTAGTCTAAATAAGAGCAATAAACGAGGCTTAATGAGTTCTGTAGACTAGTCTGGGTAGACAATCGTCTAGTCTAAATAAGAGTAGTAAACTAGACTTAGTGAATTCTGTAGACTAGCCTGGGTAGACAATCGACTAGTCTAAATAAGAGTAGTAAACTAGGCTTAGTGAATTCTGTAGACTAGCCTGGGTAGACAATCGTCTAGTCTAAATAAGAGTAGTAAACTAGGCTTAGTGAATTCTGTAGACTAGCCTGGGTAGACAATCGACTAGTCTAAATAAGAGTAGTAAACTAGGCTTAGTGAATTCTGTAGACTAGTCTGGGTAGACAATCGACTAGTCTAAATAAGAGTAGTAAACTAGGCTTAGTGAATTCTGTAGACTAGCCTGGGTAGACAATCGTCTAGTCTAAATAAGAGTAGTAAACTAGGCTTAGTGAATTCTGTAGACTAGCCTGGGTAGACAATCGACTAGTAAACTAGGCTTAGTCAGTTCTGGTGACTGGCCAACCACCAAATACAATTTAAATATAGTTCAATCTAAATTACTGTGATCAAATAAATGCTTGATTGTAGGGACACTCATTAATAGCAAATGGAAGACAGATAACAAGACCATCACCATCTTGGCATGACATTTAGCCTTTCATACATTACTCTCATGGTTCTGACTCTTTTTAAGTCAGATATAATACGGCAAGTCGCAAAACGTGAATAGAAAAACCGAAGCATGTAAAACAAGAGAAATTCGTTTGTTAAACGTTTTGACTATTGCGCATAGATTTTAGAGAAAATCTGTTTGGAAATTATTTTACTAAAACGTATTCCTTCATTTAGTCTTATCAAATAGATTTATTTCAAATTTTTTTATGTCAAAAGAAGATTTAATATTTCTTGAAGGTAAAAATAGAAATAAATAACAAAAAACAACTGTAATCGGTCACTATTTGATGATTCTTGTTTGAATCTCAACAAGCAAGACAAAAATTAGTCATTCAACTTGTGAGTATTACAAACCTACTAAATATTCCCCATACATATCCCCCACAACATTACAACTACAACTCCTAACCGTGTGTACTTATGCAAACAATTTCGTTGTCTGCTCACTGTATGGTTGATGATGAACAAAAACTCTAAAACTCTGTGATAGTAAGGTCATAATCTTATCGTAATTATCTTGTCTTGGGTTCCATTGATAAATCACTATTAACGTCATGTTTGAGTCCTGAGTTTTGTTTTAATTGCCGGAACCACAGCAGTCAGAAAGTGGAAGAGAATTGGTGTCAATGGGTGTCAAGGTATACCTGATACACATACACAGATTGGACAGCCTCTTTATAATCCATTGAAAACCTACATCTGATAAGGAAGGTTTTAAATAGGTGAATTTTTATAAACAAATTGTAGGTTGAAAATCTGTCCATTTCATGCACATGTACTTATGTATTTTTAAACAAATTGTACGTGGAGTATTGTATATTTATTTTGTGGTCATGTACTTTTTTTTTTTTTCAATGTATTGCCCCATGAACTGAATGTGAGACAGGACCATGTCCTTGTGTATTGGGTCTAATTCTGACCCATGTAAAATAAAGAGTTTATTATTAGTGTTAGATGGTGATGAGAACATAGTCTCATAAAAGCACTGGCCTAGGTTACAAAGTAAAGATTGATGATAAAACAAGGTGCAAGTTAAAGGTTAGGATAATTAGATGTGTTAATTATGGATGTCTATGAAATATTATCTGAAGTAATATAATTTCTTTATCTGAAATAGCTGAAAATATAAGAATTAATTTTCTTCTGATATATCAATAATCATCTAAAGAGAAAAACAAAATATTTTTATGTGCCTATAATACAGTTATTGATATTACTAGATTAATTAGTCTGTACCAGGATAACCCGTGACTTTACAATACTTTAACAATTTACGGCCCCATCTTTGTTAATAATTGATAAATGGAAGTTAAATCCATGCGTAAGAAATTTCTGAAGCTGGCCTGGTCTGTTAGCTGTAACTCACTCAATAATAATTATACATCATCATACAAATGTTGGATCATGTTTGATGATGTTTGACAGTGGAGACAGAAACCCACAACAAGCTTCAACATGGTTCTACAAATGTATGGTGATGTTTGAACAAATGTATGATCGTGTAGACGGGCCATAAGATAGTATATCAAGTATAATAATATATTTCCCTGTAGAAACTGTGTAACTGATATTGAGGTCAAGGCGTTGATCACATCATTTTATTTCTAGAAATTGGGAAAATTTAAACTTTATAACAATATCATTGGTTAAAATCAAGTATGACGTCACATGGTTGTTTCCCTTAAGAACTATACTTTCAGTAACTATTCAACTATAATAGGTTTGACTAGTTTATTTTAATCATTTACACCTCGGATCGTCATACTAACAATATTATTCTACAATTCTTATTCTACCATAGTTTATACATCGACTAGAATCGGAACTTATTTTAAAGATAGAAATAAGGTAAGTGTTGTAGATATTCAACTAGAATCTGATCTAAGTTTTAAGATAGAAATAAGGTAAGTGTTGTAGATATTCAACTAGAATCTGATCTAAGTTTAAAGATAGAAATAAGGTCAGTCTTCTAGATATTTAATTCGAAACTTGCTGGGTGCGGGGGTTTTAAACGTATTTACATACCTCGAATCCACAAAACCTCGATTTATTTGGAAAGATGGATGTTTATGTAGTACAATCATACCATCATTATCCCCATGTTCTGTTATGATGTGCTATGTATCTGTTTCTAAAGCCGTAAATAATACTGTACAGATAATGATAATATAGTACGTTTATTCCCTAAACGTAATATGTCAATTATTCATGATTCATAATCATTTTTGTAGTCAAGTTTCAACGCAATATTATTCTCATCGTTTATAATGGCCACTTGTCTTACACAGTCACTTGTCTTACACAGTCACTTGTCTTACACAGTCACTTGTTTTACACAGTCACTTGTTTTACACAGTCACTTGTTTTACAGTCACTTGTCTTACACAGTCACTTGTCTTACACAGTCACTTGTTTTACACAGTCACTTGTCTTACACAGTCACTTGTCTTACACAGTCACTTGCCTTACACAGTCACTTGTCTTACACAGTCACTTGTCTTACACAGTCACTTGTCTTACACAGTCACTTGTCTTACACAGTCACTTGTTTTACACAGTCACTTGTCTTACACAGTCACTTGTCTTACACAGTCACTTGCCTTACACAGTCACTTGTCTTACACAGTCACTTGTCTTACACAGTCACTTGTCTTAAACAGTCACTTGTCTAGGGTTAGGTCTTACACTTACACAGTCACTTTTCTTACAAAGTCACTTGTCTTACACAGTCACTTGTAGTGTTGACAACCAGTCCAATGACCAATCAGATTCAAGCTTGGCTGCGTTGCCAGATTAGATCAATGGAACCTAAATGATAGTATTGGTTAAAGGGACATAATTATAACTTCAATCCATGTACATCAATTTGTAGTAATAATGACATAACCAAGCCCCCTTACACCAATCATTTCATTAATTGAAATTCTTGAAAAACTTTGATGCAACCACAGGCGTGACATAGGTGGATAATGATGGCAGGGCCGCAAAAAGTTGCGGTCATTAACCGTACCCAACTCGGACAACTTTAATGATGATGTGACCCTAACTTAATTTTATGTGAGTGACCCCAACTTTTTTCTCGGAGTGACCCGCACTTAATTTTCTAGGATTAATTTTAACTTTTTCAGTGAGCTCATCAATTTGGCTCCACGTAATGTGATATGCTGATATCAGCCGGTGCCAGGTTTCTGCTATACTGTGTGCTAAAGTGTTATAATATATAAAACCGCTTGTCTGGCCAGGCAGTCATTGAGGGCCAAATGTCACTATCGCGTTTGATCCGGCGTAGCATTGAAGAGCTGACAAATATTATTTTGTTTTGTTATTTGGTTATTTTAAGTTATCAAGTTACTAAGTAATGTTCATGTAGTAAGGTAGTAAAAGTATTACGGATGCGCAAAATAAATATTTTAAAATGTGATTTGCTTCATGTATTATCAAGTCAACTATAGTCATTGTATGAATAGAAAAGTAGAGTTTGGACTAAGTTTTGTATTTTATTTGTTTATTATCATAAACGCCAGGTAAAGAGTCATAGATATTATTGAATGCAAGTTATCCGTGTACCTAAATTTCTCAATTTTTAGTCGAAACACGGCTTGAAATGGTAGATTATAAACCGATTATGGTCATAATCTGTCATCTCGAGTTGTATTGCGGCAAGAAAATGCAAAATTTATGTACACGTATAAGAAGAAAATTTAAGATTGCTTGGTGCAGATTAAGGTTAAAAAATATATTGACTATTTTGTGACTCCAGTAGCACCAAGTCTATATATACATGTCACGATATAGTGATGGTACCAAAATCACCAAAAGTTGGAGTTTAGTTATCATCTTTGCAAAAGTTGGGGTTTTGAAATTTGGTCACCCCCCTGAGAAAATACGCATGTGTGGCCCCAAATGATGGGATGGTATTTTGTTTTGTAAAAACTTTAATTTCCACCAATGTGAAAATCACAGCTTTAGCGTTAAAATAATACTGGTGATAATAAAAAAGTTATTTAAATATTACAGTGTTCGGTGGTTTACATACGCCATCATTCACTAATTGCTAAATCTAGACTTGTGTGCTACCAGCCACCTAAAAATATCCCAGTAAGACGTAAAACGCCATTAATTTCTTCTTATTTAAAACCTAGAGGTTGAAGTTGGAGGGTTAATAGTAGTTAACCTAAACAATTCAACTGTTGTGTTGATAATAGCAACAATATCAAAAGTGAGTTTCCGTTAATAATATATTGAACAAGGGAGTGATGTAAATATTATAAATTCATTTCATTCATAAAACAGACGGAGATATTGTCTGGATCAAGCTTAACAAAACATTTTTAAATTTAAGTCGGGATTTGTATATTTGTTCTGTTTAAATCCCACCAAAAGTTCAAAACACACATCCATTTGTGGGGTCGGGGAAGAATAAGAGTAAGAATAAGAGTAAGACTGCTGTAATTTCGGAAAACTTCAGGTTACATTCAATCATAAACAAATCAGGCGTTCTACTATCGTCTCTATTATCAAGTCTCACTTTTTCATTTAGTTCTAATAGATATGAACATCAAGTCCATCACAATAACAAACATGCAATATAAGGCTATGGAATTTGAAAGTCCAATATGCGTTAAAGGATCACTAACACTCCCCCCTATTGGCCTGTAAATCAGGTCAATACAGTCTATATAAGTTCTATTCACATTATCAATCTTAAATGTCCTTTTTCAACTCAGATATCCATTGTCTTCTTAATTTCTCTCCAGCAGTAGCAGTGAGGCGTTTTGGTCGTTGGTTACAGTCAGGTTCTACAGGCTCTTTAGGTTTATCAAGTTCAACATCTGGTGGTAAATTAATTTTTAAAGGATATAGTAGTTTCAGTGGATGTTGTAGAAGAGTCGGTTTTCGGTTCTTATTGCAAATTCTCACTATTGCTCCACGTACCTTATCGTCAGCTCCAGATACTAATTCCATAACTCGTCCAAGTTTCCAAAAACTTCGAGGATGATCTTCATCGTCGACAAGTACCATATCACCTTCAGAAATAATCTTCTGTTCAATAGGTTTCCTTACGCGGCTATCTATATGAGAGTTTCTTAATTCTATCAGGTACATGTATTCTTTTCGCCATCTGTTCCAAAAATGGTCCATTACAATTTTGATGTGTTTCATTCGTTTCGTCAGAGTGTCTGGCGAAGAAGTAAAGTCAATATCATCAGGAGGGTTTCTATCAGGTAAACTGGCTATCCGATGACCACATCAAATGTGATGGCGTGAGAGGTTCTTCATAATCATCAGTTGTGACGTAAGATATGGGTCTTGAATTCAACATCATTTCCACTTCAAGTATTGTAGTTAAAAGTTCATCGTAGCTTAATCTGGCTTGTCCTAAAGTTTTCTTCAGTGCTTCCTTGATGGATCTTATAAGTCTCTCGAAGAATCCACCCCACCAAGGTGCCTTGGGTAGATTGTAAATCCATGTCGTGTTGTGATTGACAAAATATAGGATCATTCATAACCTGGAGAATTTCTTTAGCGGCTGGCTTAAAGGTACTTGCGTTGTCTGTGACAATCGTTGAAGGCACTGATCTTCGTGCGCAAAATCTTCGAAAACTTCGGAGAAAGGCATCAGGTACCAATTCAAGGTGTATAGCTCTAGTGACTCAGCAGGTAAACAGGCAAATTCATACCTTGGGGCTGTCCCCAGAAGTAGATTTTGTATACAGAGGTCCAAGATAATCCAATCCAATGCTGCTGAAGGCTGGCGACTCTAAATTCTGGCAGTGGAGGTGCATCAGGATAACTGTAAGGCTTCGCAGCAAATCTTCTACAGTATGTGCAGGAGAATATCAACTGTCTAACAAATTGTCGGCCACGGATCATCCAATAGATCTAACTTCAGTAAGGGTATCCTTAACTCCACCATGATGGACTCTTCTGAGTAATAAGTGTTGTAAACCAATGAGATTTCTCAAGGATAATAGGGTGCTTGGATGAATATGCCAGATGAGAGTTTTGTAGACGTCCACCACATCTCAGGATTCTAGCTTCATCTTCAAATAGCTCAAGTCGATGACAAATTGAATTATAATCTTCGCTATACTTCATATTTCTCTGTACTTCCTTAATCCATAAAGTTTCAGCATTAGAAATGTCAATAGGTGTCAATTCTTTAATTACATGTTGAGGCTTTTTAGACTTCAGTAGTTCAATGAATTTCTGTTATACACAGAAGTCTATTCTTGTCACTAAATTTCCTTCAATCTATAAGGTTACCAATTCGAATATCGTTCTTCTCGACGATGAGGTTGACTGTATTTGCTTCTCTTTGACGTCGTTGACTCACTTTCATTTCATTCAGGCATTCATCTTCTAAATCAAAGTAGTCATCTGTTATCAAAGGCATCGTTTCTTGCTGTGGATGCGTTAACCAAATAGGTCCATTCCACCAAATATTTGTAGATGCTAATTCATCGGGATCAATATGTCTTGTTAGAATGTCGGCAGGGTTTTCTGGACCAGGGCAATGTCTCCAACAATTTTCACTGTCGGGAATCAGTGTGCGTATCTCATCTACTCTGTTTTGTACAAATTGCTTCCATTCTCGAGAAGATTGTGTTATCCAGTATAAGGCTACTTTGGAATCAGAATAACAAACAGGATTCAATAAAGTCATAATAGGTTCAAGAGCTAATTGTATAGAATTCAAAAGTCTAGATAGTACAAGTGCAGATAATAATTCAAGGCGAGGAATACTCTGTTTGATGATCGGCGATACTCTGGTTTTCGAGGCAATAAACTTCGTGAAGATACCATTTTCCGTTGTAATTTTAAGATACACTACAGCTCCATATGCAACTATGGATGCATCGCAAAAACCAATCAGTTGATAGGCGACAACAGCATGATCGGAGAAGTAACATCTTGGTAAATGAATAGGTTTCATGCCCTTTAATCCCTGAACTAAGGTGTTCCATTTGTGTAAGCAGTCTCCATCCAAAGGCATATCCCAGTCTTGTTGTTCTTGAAACAATAGCTTGAATTGTACTATAATTGGTGAAATAAATCCTAAAGGGTCATAGAACTTGGAAGCTATGCTTATAACGTTTCTCTTCGTGGGATCAGTTGATGTCGCTTCCTGAAAGATAACACTCAAATCAAATATGAAGTGATCGAGGTTGTAATCCCATCTTATTCCAAGAATTTTCTGTTCAGTGGATGATAGGGTATCTGCAGATCGGGAACCTAGTGAAGTTCTTGTAAAGGTGATAAGGTTTGGATTGTCAGTTTTGGAATTTTCGTTAGACATTTCTTCATTTTGGGTTATTCGTTGAAATAAATCTTTTGAATTAGTCAAGAACTTTCTAAGGTTGAATCCAGCTTCTGACAGTCTTAATTTAGATTTTACATAGCATTCATAAGCCTCTTCAAGAGTATCCGCTCCAGATGTCACATCATTAACATATATAGATTTCAGGAAATGATTAACAAAATCCTTGTCATCTTCTTCATACTTCTCTATGTTGTGTTTAATAGTAGCATTTAATAGGAAAGGACTAGATGTAACACCGAATACAGCTCGAGTGAATCTTAAAGCTATGATGTTCTGGTGTTCAATGTCATCAACCCAAAGAAACCTCAAAACATCGGTGTCTTCCTTTGCGATACGCACCATGAGAATGGCCTTCTCTATGTCACCAGTGAGAGCGAATTTATAACTTCTGAATCTAATAATGATGTCCATTATCTTCTGAGTAAGTATTGGTCCTGCATGTACACAATCATTTAAAGAGGGTTCATTTGATCGTGCAGAGGCATCGTAGACAATTCTTTGGTAGTAGATTTTTCCCTTCTTACTACGGCATGATGAGGTATGTAGTGGATATTTCCAGCCGGAGGATCAGGATTCTTATCTGTCTCAACTAGCTCAACGATTCCTCTCTTAAGTTGGTCTTTGATGACGTTGTCATACTCCTTAAAAATGTCTGGTTCTCGATGAAGGCGCTTTAGAAGATTCTTTAGTCGCTTTAAGCTCAAGTCAAAGTTATCAGGCAAAGGAGGATGTGTAGCCTTCCAAGGGAGGCTAGCTTCATAATATCTACTATTGTAGTTTATCTTCTCAAGGAATTCTTCATAGACTGATTTAGAGTTGATTCCAATAGATTCAAGGTCCCAAAACTGGGCGAGTTTCGAGGTTAGGTTATCTTCTGTTACTTGAGACGTAAATTTTAAGACATGCGTAGTGATGAGGTTGTTGCTTGTGCCTCGAGCATCAAATCCTGTTCCCATGGTTGGTCCAGAGAGTACCCATCCTACTTTGGTATGAATCGCTACAGGTCCTTCCTCCCCCCCCCCCCCGTTCTGTTCTACCAGTTACGAGGTTCCAGTATTGGTCAGATCCAATACGAATATCAATGGGGAGACTGTCTCCTCCGAAAGTATAATCTGCTATCCAAAGTCGAGATATATGAGGATAGATTCTATGGGTCTGGGCAGCATATTGGTTTTCAAGAGCATATATATGGTACTACATAGGCTGTTATCTTCGTTTCTATAGTATCTTCCGTCTTCACGCAGAATTCTACAACATCAACAGTTTGTATTAGTTCTTCAGATGTTCCAAAGGTCTTGACTTTGATGGTTTGTTTTCCAATTACTGGTAGGTTGAGTGCCTTCGAACTTCTTTTGGTTATATATGTACGTTGGCTACCATTATCAAATATCATCCGAGCAAACATTCCTTTTTGAGATTGCCCTTGGTTGTAGATGAAGGTTCTTGCAGTCTGGAGTAGAACTGGACAGGACGATGAACTAGAGTACATGGTGACAGAAGAATCGTTCGAGTAACTATTCTGGGGTGTAGATTTACTTCCATCCTGCTGAGTTTGTGGATTATGAGTTTGACTGTAGGAGTGTCTTGGTTGGTCTCCATGTTGTCGTTGTGTTAATTTACCTTTGTCGATTGACTTCGCTGGACAGATACTGACATGGTGACGATTTTCGCATAGCGTGCATTTCATATTGGTAGGACAATTTCTAGATCTGTGGCCCTTGCGGAGGCATATGTGACACCTTCCAAATTTTCTTAAGATGTCTTTCCTTGCATCGATGTTACTAACTGTTTTGCAGCTTGCTTGGGGATGACTATTTTTACAGAAGGTACAGGTTGGTCCTTGATAGGAGTCTTGTGTGTATAGCGCCGTTGCTGTTGCAGGTCCAGATCCTTTATTGTAGTAGGAGTGTTTCTTGTGCTGATTAAAGGGTTATGGATGCTGATTTGATCTTGTAGAGGTCGATCTGGCGCGTTCTCGGGCTTCTAATTCGTCACAAAAGACTTCAAGTAGTTGATCTAATTTCCACTGGTCTTCCTTCGTTTCATGACTTACAACCAGTCTCATTTCATGTGGTAGTTTATATTATTATGTTTCAGGTGTGACTCCAAGAGCTTTCAAACCTCTTACGTTTGATTCTACGGTATCATAAAGTTGTCTAAGGGCTCGTGTGTTATGGTTAGATGTAACCGGTTCTATATTCAATAAGGTTTCCATATGGTTGGAGATGGTATTTTGCTTGTTCCCAAATCTATGCTTTAGAATAGATATAGCTTCTTCATAATTGGCTCCAGTAAGAGATAATCCGAAAATGGGGTCTGCGGCAGTCTTCTCCACAAGTGAAAGAAGATAATTAAACTTATCTATTGGTGTCAAACTGTCATTATCATGAATAGAAGATTGGAAAGAGTCCCAAAATGTTTGCCATTTAGAATATTCACCATCGAATTTTTCAATACTAATTTTGGTAGTTTGATAGAGGGTCTAGAGATTCTTGTCTGGTAGTTTGATGAAGGTAATGGGGAATCTGTGGAAGGTTCTGGAGAATTAGGTGAAGATTGCAAATTTTCGGAATCAGTCATATCCGGCGCTCAAGAATTCTCTTCGTTTTGCGCATTAGCATCTGGCTTTGTTTTCTTAATATTTGAGATTTTTGAATCGATACGACGTATGGTTAATTTAATGATTTCAGAGAATTCATCGCAAAGTTCTATTTCTTCGGCAATATCATCTTCTTGAATTGAATTCATAATCTCCCTGTTCAATGTAGTCCAAATTTCTGATTTTTCGTGTAGGCTCTCTTTAATATGACTTAATATTTCATAGACATCATCAAAATTTTTATCTGTCAAACTAATCAAATTATCATTCGCTTTTCCTACCAATTTCTTGACAGCAGCTCTGTGTCCATCTCGTATTTTTAATTTTCTATTAATTCCGGAAGGCATTGTGGTTAATTCAATCAATCTCGGCTCAAATCTTTGTTTATTTACATTCGGGGTCTAAGTCGAAAAAATGGCGGCATAAATTTCTTTGATCTTCAGTCAGGAAAAGAATCATTTAGTTTCTGTGTTATATCTTACTTGAAATCCAGCTGTCTGTTCAACCGATCCGTCTCGTCGGACCATGTGGGGTCGGGGAAGAATAATAGTAAGAATAAGATAAAGACAGCTGTAATTTCGGAAAACTTCAGGTTACATTCAATTCATAAAACAATCAGGCGTTCTACGTTTTTCTACTATCGTCTCTATTATCAAGTCTCACCTTTTGATTTAGTCCTAATAGATATGAACATCAAGTCAATCACAATAACAAACATGCAATATAAGGCTATGGAATTTGAAAGTCCAATATGCGTTAAAGGATCACTAACACCATTTATTAAGCTTGAAAACGACATAGCTAAATACAGCAAACTATAGGTAACGTAATCATAGGAGATTTCAATGCCAGAACTAATACACTAAATGAGATATTACTGCCCGACTGTGATATCACTTCGTCTTTTGATAAACCTTTCCCTAATTTCCACCACCAAATACCAGACAATTATTTTTTATCGAAAAGAAACAACCAAGACACTACAAAATGTAGTGGATGGGGTAAGGAACTAATAGCGTTCCATTCTTGGGGAACATAGTAAATTACGAACTTACGGCAGATTTAAACCTCTCATTTCAACTCCAGCTCCCTACCTTTTCGCTATGAAAAATCCAAAATATAAAAAAAAACTTAACACAAGCATATGCGACTAAGTACCCACCCGTTAGAAATAAAAAGAGGTCGATATAGAACACAAGCATATGCGACTAAGTACCCACCCGTTAGAAATAAAAAGAGGTCGATATAGAACACAAGCATATGCGACTAAGTACCCACCCGTTAGAAATAAAAAGAGGTCGATATAGAACACAAGCATATGCGACTAAGTACCCACCCGTTAGAAATAAAAAGAGGTCGTTATAGAACACAAGCATATGCGACTAAGTACCCACCCGTTAGAAATAAAAAGAGGTCGATATAGAACACAAGCATATGCGACTAAGTACCCACCCGTTAGAAAAAAAAAGAGGTCGATATAGACATGTCCCTGTAGATTATAGAATATATCAGCACTGTGATCTTCATCAGGTTGAAGATGAACATCATTTTCTACCAGTATGTCCTGAATTCAGCTCCGGGAGAATTATTTTACACCATTTTTTTCATATTATACCAATTTATACCAGTCCCTTGACATTATATTAGACCCACCACCTGTTATAGCTAGAGATTTTTTGTGTGATATGGCCTTTTGATTTTTTTGGTTAATTTTTTTAAGTAAAAGAAAGGGAAAAATGTCAAAATTCACCCAATATCGTATTTCATTTTGATTTTCTAGTCTTTTATTGACTAACATCTAGTGAGGGGACTTCAACACCGAGTGAGTGAACTGGTAGGCTTTATGGTAGATGGTGATGAGAACATAGTCTCATAAAAGCACTGGCCTAGGTTCTGATATATCAATAATCGTCTAAAGAGAAAAGCAAAATATTTTACTTACCTATAATAAATAAAGAAATAAATAAATATCGATATAACGAGTCAATGTAGTAAATTCAGAATAAAAGAATTTAAGGCTATTGAGGATTGAGTCTACCATGAACTAGGATATTACTGAGATTTTCATTTCATTTTGTAAGCTGATACGAGTCTCTTGTTGTAGACATGAGGATATTGGTTTTGAAGGCTTTGGTAGTGGCGTTTGATAATTAGGGAGGCATTAGTGGCAGTATGATTGTAGGTGGTAACAAAAGGTATTATCTGATTATCATGTTGGATATTAAGGCCATTAGGATATACAGTTTGAAGTTGGTCCATCCAATAACTCTCGCGTTGTAATCTTCTTTGTTTTGGCTTGATGTTTGGCATAGGTTGTATCCTTTCAATTGACATAATCAACAAGTCTTCAATGGAATGGTCGGTTGGTTTAAATGATTAGAAATTGGTCTATTTTTGCCATGTACTATATCGTAACGATGGCCGTTAAAGCGAGATCGTAGCGCGTTCTTAGCTTCTCCAATATATTGTGTTTTTTTTTACATGAAATTAGGTAAATTAGATTTTGGTCGCCGGTTGAAAGTTGGTCAGATATAAGAAAAGTTTTGCCGGTTTTATTGTTTTTGAAAAAATGAGAAACAGGTGCATGTTCGCAGGTACGACACGTAGAACCACCACATGGTTTGGAGCCAAATCCACTTACAGGCGATGGGGGGGGGGGGGGTCATTTTTCTCCTGAAGTTGTAATAACGTGTCTTTTTTAAATTTTTGCGTAGAAATCTTTTTGAGTAACCCCTCTCTCGAAATTTTATTGAAAACCAGGTGGCATGCAGAATCAAAATCGGTTTGTTGAGTACAAATCCTATGGAACCGTAGGATTTGTGATTTTATAATCGCAGAAAACGTATGCTTCGGATGAAACGAGTTTTTGAACAAAAGTTGGTGCGTATCAGTTTCTTTAAAAAATACTTTAAAGGGGCCCAGGCTTGATTTTTAGGGGTCATTTTGGGCCTTTGTTATATTTAAACAGTCCTCAGAAATACTCAAGCTCTAAGAAAATCGCAAAATACCTTGAAATATACCTCAAAAAAAAAATTTCACTATTCATTTTTTTTCCGTGCTGTACGCGGCTGGTCTCCAGTCAGTCTGAAAATTGTGTGTCCTGTTGACAAAGTCTACAATTGAAAATGCGTTGTAGTCTATTTATATAGATGACCGCTATTGCACGACGGATAGGATAACTCTTTGATTATCAAGAAGAACCGTTTTCCAATATGGCGATACGTTCGTAATATCTTAAGACATTATGATATTTCAAACTAGGATAATTATGGATACATATTGATTTGAAGGCTCAAATTTCAAAGGTAAGCTCTGTAGACTATTTCTGATTAGCTTACCAAAAGATTTCATGTGTTTGAGGCTGTCGGATGATTGTCCGAAACAAATCAAGCCTGGGCCCCTTTAATATCCACTTTTGAAGTTTTTTCGAAATCGTTTCCTTTGAACACCGTAGTGTCCAAGAAGTCCATACTATTGTCGCCAATGTTCGCCGTTAATTTTACTGAAGGATGGTGATTGTTTAGTATCTCGAAGTATTGCTATAGTTTTGTGTGATATGGCCTTTAATTTTTTAATTTTATTTTCTTTTACTTAACAGTAAAGTAAGGAAAATGTCAAAATTCACCCAATATCATATTTGATTTTGATTTTCTAGTTTTATATTGACTAACATCTAGTGAGGGGACTTCAACACCGAGTGAGAGAACTGGTAGGTTCTGTTTGACTATTAAACTATGAGACTATTTCATAAGAAAGTAGAATTAGAGAAAGATTTATTTCCTATGCGTATTTTTAAAATTTCTGGAATGAAATATGAAGTTGCACTGTTTCTGTTTATCAGGTTATTACAATAAAATCCTATTATTATCATTATTATTATTTTACTTACCTAGTTGTGAAATGAACTTATAACACATTTCATTGGCTGTTCATATATTGTGATCCTTTGATTGACAGATGGGTTAGGGCCACGTGATACATGATTGACAGATGGGTTAGGACCACGTGATCCATGATTGACAATCCGCTCACTAGATGTTTCGTGTACTAGATGTAAATAATCAGTTATCGAGAAATGCAGACGACATGTCAAATAAAGTTGATAGATTTTATTGATTCTATTCAGAAATAGAAACCACGATAGGAATATCAGGTACCAAGTATACAACAGTTAAACATTTAAGGTAAACTCATCAGAAAAAAGGAATCAGGATAACTCGGACTAAAGACCCTTTTCGGGGAAGCTAAACGGCCTAAAATTAGTAAAAACTCCTACAAAAGTGATTTTATGTGAAGTGACAGTCAAGCGAATGTTGATAAAATGTAGTGGTCTACTTTCATTTTTTGACTAGTTTTTCATGGTCATGATATATTGATTTTTGTACAGAAACTATTAATTAGTGAATTAGTGACGTCGGTTCTTATGTTTTAATCTCTCTTCATTATATTTCAGGTCTCACTTCTTGGTTGTTTAAAAACTTCAACAAAATGGCTGGGTGTTATCACGATCAAGAAGAATTTGAATCAGATCTGACGATAGAAATAGCGAGAGAAGATGATATATTAGAGGATGGTCAAGGTTTAGATGAGAAGAAGTGTAAAAAGAATCCTGGACATCGAGATTTCATTCCCTTTAAAGATTTAACTTTAGAACATTTACCTAATGGATACAAAAATACAAAAACATTAGATTATATAAAACAGAGAGGAAGCCGAGTTGTGAGACTAGTGATAGGAAGGAATTTAGGGTCTGGGTTTGTGGTTAGAGATAGAGATGATAACCAATATTATATAAAGACTAATAATCATGTTGTTAAAACGGAGGATGATGTGAAACGTTGTACTGTTGAGTTTCATTACGATGATGACAGTAGGTCGAGTGTAATCACTAGTACAGGAGTGGAACTATTACATACAGATCCTTATAGAGATATCACGTAATTCACATTCCATCCTGTACCTGATTTTTTACATCAACTAGACTATGATAATAATAGATGGCCATATGTTAATATAATGTTAAAAAATAATCAAATTGAATCGTGTCTAGCAATACCATCACCGAGTGACTCGTATTTATCTCCATTAAACCTAAACAGTTCCGACATCTACTTGATGTTCATTTCATATCCTGATGGTTTTATCGGATACATCAATAGCCATTATTTAAAATTTGACCCACTTCCTTCCATTATACAGGAGTTAACTTCTGTAGAAGTTTATATAGATGAGGATGATGGTAAAAGTAGAAAGATAAGGGGTGATGTAGTAAAATTTGGTGATGATGTTGTTATTAAAGTATCAGACTCTATTACCCAAGATAAAGTTAAGAAATGTAGAGTTGTGAGGAATGGTGAAGTTATTGGACGTGGGACTCGATTGTATTTCAAACAATATAAAGATAAAGATTTTGTCAGTTTTAGTGGGATTGATGAAGATTGGGGTGATGATGATGTGTGGGAATTTAACTTTCACCCTAAAAAAGTAAGTGACGATAGAATTTGGTCAGATGAAATGTGTTGTATTGGCCACCCTCATGGTGGAATCAAACATATAACTTTCGGACGACAATTGGGAGAGTCACTAGAAAAGTTCGATAATCAACTTCGACATATTAAAGACCCACAATCAGACTGTCAGTGTAAGGAAGTTTCTTGTGTAAATTATTCATGTAAAACTTGTCCTGGATCTAGTGGATCTCCAGTATTTAACCTGTGGGACTTGGATGGTGATTTATATCATACTCATTTTATGGGTGAAAGAGTAATCAATGGTGAACAGATAGAAAATATAAACAGAGCCTGGGTTCTCGGTATCAAGTTAAACAGGTAAAAGTTTTCTTTCTCTAGTTTCTGATGTCCAGTTTCATAGATTTTTCTCTTTTTCTCAAAATATTTAGTTAAAATAATGATTAAAGATTATTCTTACTCCAATTAATTTTTAAAAATATTTTACGATGTCAAAAAACCTTTCAACATTCAAACTTTGATAAAATAAGACGATCGTTATGTTTTTAATTAAAGGTAGTTGCTAAATTCTACATTTAGAAACTTTCAATCGTACAATTTCCGAATCCTTTTAGCCATTGTTTTTAATCATGAAATTGGCTATTTCTTACTTCAATATTTATTTTTCAAAACGTTTCTCAAAGACAAACAACCCTTCACAATTAATTCTAAAATTAAACGACGAAATCTGTGATTGATGGACCTTGAACTTGAACTGGTAGTGACTCAATAATACACAAAGAAACTGACGATCGACTGGTGCCGATTTTTAATTATTTTCATCCACAATTAATAAAGAACACAACCAAACAATCTTTTCATATTTTCTATAAAAGTGATAATTTTTCTAATTTTTAACATTCAAAACAATAGAGTTATATAGAAACTGGAGTCTTCATTTATCATGTTACCGTGGACCGATAAGGAACCTTGTTCGCCATCATAATTCCTGGAACTTGACTTGACGTTGAATCTTGACCTACTTAATGTTTTGTTCACAAAATACCTGAAAGTTGTTGTTTTTACGGTGGTTTTAACATGAGAAAGAAAGGAAATGGCTTAGAATTTTCATAGTCAAGTCTATTATCAGGATTTGTCCCCTCGTTCAAACAAATTTGGTTTATTCTATGAAAGCTGTGACTAGGCCTAGGCCTACTGTTTAATAATATTTTTAGTTTTGGTAGGTTTAGTAGTAGTACTGGGAGAGAAGAAGGACTAAGATTATGTAGCCATCGATTTAAATGATTGTAGATTAAGTCTATGGACCAATCTAAACCATGTCATTATTATAGACGGGCTTAAATACGCCTATCAAACCTTGATACCTATATAAACCCAAGAACTACACTCACAGTCACACATACGTAAATTTCTTTCTCCCCAATCCATTCTTCTTCACCACCCACGCGACAGACCCAATAAAAGATTAAACAGATAAATAAATAAAAAGAATACATGTTCCTACCCCGTACTGCAATTCAAGGTATTTGGACCTTTTTTAACTGAAGGCTCAAATAACCGATAGCCTATAAAAATAAAAATTAGACCTTACAATAGGACTAGATCTATGTAGGCTATTTTTGATAAATGAAATGTTTAATTCCAAATTTCTGTTTAAAGACCAAGAATTAATTATATTTGTTCCAAGTAAACATCATGTAGTTTGTAGTGAACATTTCCATAAAAAGGATAATGTCAGGGGTTGGTATTTTAGTACTGTCACAAATAGACCTAGCAGGCCTTTATACTAAGGTGGATATATATTACCTAGTATATCAATCTTTATAATAAACGTGTAAATGAATTAAAGATATGAGATATCAGACAACTATTGGTTTAGGATTTTGACACTCGGTTAATCTATTATATTGCTTGTAAAATGGATGAAGGGAGTCTGGTATAATACAATCACACTAACAGTGTGAGCACTAAACAATACATTTACTGTCTGTTATTCTATTTATTTTTAGCATGGATGAAGAGAGAGGGAAAACTGTTAAGTCTCAGGTAGGCCTATATTTGGAGTTTAGTAAGAACACTTAATATTTCCTCATTAACTTCAATGTTAAATTAGGCCACTTCCAACCACTGTAACTTTTTCTACAACATTGCTAGAAAAATATCCAAGATGTCAAATAAAATCTAGTCCAATACTTAAAACCTGGTAAAAAAAACCAACAATATACCAATACCGGATGTTGATCTGGGAAATTAGAGAAAACGAAAGTAAAACACTGCTTATTTACCAACTGTTAAATTTCATTGAATGTGCTTTCCAAGTTATTGTGTATAGGCCTATATACCAAGGGTAAATTCAAATCTTACAATCAATTCTGATTTTTTTTCACAGGATTTTGTGCCAAACAAGGTTGAAAAAAGAATTAATAAAAAAAGGACTCCAAAGTGCAGAATATTATAGGGATAAAATTTATGATGCTTATCCCAAATTAAAAGATGGTGGAGGATTTGAATTATTAAGAACTTCCAATAGATCATGTTTAGATGTGATTAAACCACCACAGCAAGGATATAACAGTGAAAACTTGTCTGATTCATGTGCTCTAGGACAAAGTATCATCTACATTAGACCCCTACAGAAAGATCTTGATATTGCAGTTGAAATGTCCACATGTCAAAATGTCTAAAAAAAAAAAGTCAAAATGTTAATCATTATTAATGTGTTAATTAATCGCTTAGACCTATTGTTTTTAGATTAAGGATATTGCTAACAAAGAAATATTTAGGTCAGCCAGAGCAATATCTGAAACTGTTCTTGTTAAACACAAGGAAAACAAAGACTTGCAAAACCCTGAATACTTGATCTGAATATGTAATAGAACCAGAGAAAAGAATCGTCCCAAAAACCCACAAAATCTGGAGTTTGAGGTATGTGATATTATTTTAAGTAATATAATGATTTTAAATAAAATTATCAAAATAATAATAATTTTTATATTTTTATTATAAAATATCTTAATGTATCTGTTTATGATTTGTGGACATTTTGACTTTTTTCTGTAGGCATTTTGACTTACTCTGCTTTAAGTTCAGTAAAATTGGTATGGAAATTAAGGTTTCTCCTGTTTTCAATGTACTGGTAATGATATATATTATTACTATAATAAACTAGTATTCTATGTATTATTCCCAGTTAAATCATTTAAAATTTGTTGGAAGTTGGAAAATGATTCGGTATACAAAATTTAGTTAAGAAAATAATCATTTAAAGACAATTTATGTATGTGATTAAAAAATAAATGGCTTTAACTTTAGTTGTAAGCATTGCTTTGTAATTTTTAGATAAAAATGTTGTCAATGGTGAAGAATCGAACTTAAAAGGTACAGTAATATTGAATCTTTAACCATCTTTCTAATTAGGCTCAGATTTTAAATGTGTAAAATTGTTACGAAGGTGAAATGCATAAGACTTTTCTTTCTTTCTATGATTTTTAAAGAATCTACTGTATTTACCTTCCTTTTGAATGTTTCTTTTATTATGGTTCTTCTGAAATCAATCAGAATGCACTGAAAAATATAAACTTAAAAAATGTTTTGTGACATTATATCCCACACATTATAATATTCAAATATATTGATGTTAATTAGTATGGAAGACAATCCCTGCCAAAATTAATGATTCTTAATGCTTAATTCGTTGTCAAAGATTAGTACAGTAAAATCAACATTTGTACGCTTAATTTGACATTCGTTCGCTAAATTCATAATTTGTTGTTAAAAATGTATCATTCAAATAAAGAATATTACTGAACAAATTAATAATCAAGCCGAACTAATAATGCCCACTTCATAACGCCGAATGAAGTTTACCGAACAAATGTTGAAAAACATTTCTCGCATT